>PVKC010051551.1:0-10401 GCA_004027635.1 Crocidura indochinensis | reverse complement strand
TATATAGAACAACACGTAGGTAAAACTCTCCATGACATTGAGACTAAAGGCATCTTCATGAAGAAAACAGCACTGTCCAAACAAGTTGATGGCACTATATTAAACTGAGAAGCTTCTGCACCTCAAAGGGAATAGTGCCTAGGATACAAAGGCCACCATAGAATGGGAGAAACTATCCATCCAATACCCATCAGATAAGGGGCTAATCTCTAAGATATATGAGGTTTTTCCAAAACTAAAGAAACTGCCTCTTGATAGGGGGACCTGTGTTATATAGCTCCTAAAGGAAGAAATTTAAATAGAAGGCATTTTTTTAATTCTAGCCCTCATTGCATGATCTCACTTTGTTAGTAACTTTTTTCTTTGTTGTGGGGCCTCCGTGGTTCTCCTGGCTCTTGGCTCAGGGGTCACTCCTGCTGGACTTGGGGAGACATGTGGTTCTGAGGATTGAACCTTTCTTGTGCAAGGCAAGCACAGTACCCTCTCTGTATTATCTCTCTGGTTCCTGTTTGCAACTTTTGCCTTTTCTTGGTTGTCCATAAAATGGGTTATTTCTAATGTATTCCCTTTCCCCATCCCTTCTCAGGTAACCTAATTTCTATTACTAGTAGTCACTGGTTTGTCTTGTTTTTGTTTTGTCTGCTCACCTGAAGTTTGTATCTTTACATTACACCAGTGCTTCTTAATTATTTTCTGTCATGCCCCCCTAGGAAGAAGAAAACATTTTTCGTGCCCCCCCCCCGCACGAATAGTATCTTTATTAAAAAAAAACTTTAACCTGCCAAAAATATATATATACAATAATTTGAGCTGATATTTTTTTTTAAATCAGAGTTGATGTCTGGATTAATGGCTACAATGAGCACGTTTTGCAATGCATAGCTTTTCGAAGTGAGGTTGGAAGCAGGACACAGCAACTCTCAGCTGCAGAGACATACAGAGACATAAACACAAGGCTTAGCTTGTTATGACAGTGTTTACTGAGGTCAAACGCGCCCCACTATTTGAGAAGCACTGCATTACACATAGTTGAAATGGTACAGAACTTGTTTTTCTTTTCTTTTTATTTTTCCTTGGGCCACACCCGAAGGTACTCAGGTTATTCTTGGCTCTGCACTCAGAAATCGCTCCTGACTTGGGGACCACATGGGGATGCTGGGAATCAAACCTGGGTCTGGGTCTGTCCTGTGTCAGCCACGTGGAAGGCAAATGCCCTATCACTGTGCTGCCACTCCAGCCCCCAGAACTTTGTATTTTTTTCTTATTAGAATACCAACTATTTCTTCTCCTTTTTTAAAAAAAGCTCCGCCTCAACAGTATTAAGAAGTTATCAACAATTGCGTTAGCACTTGGAGTAGAAAGGACTCGAACTGAACTGCTGCCATTCCTTACAGGTATGTGAATCTCCATTGAAAGATAGGAAAATGAGCATTTCCATTTTTCAATGACTTTCATAACTGGCATTTTTTTTCTTTTTGGTTTTTGGGTCACACCCGGTGGTGCTTAGGGGTTACTTTTGTCTCTATCCTCAGAAATCGCTCTTGGCAGGCTCAGGGCATCATATGGGATGCCGGGAATTGAACCAATGTCAGTCCTGGGTCGGCCTTGTGCAAAGCAAATGCCCTACTGCTGTGCTATGTCTCTGGCCCCCATAACCGAAAAAAAGAATATCAAACTGAGCCTGGTAAACAAATAAAACCAAAATGGAGAGGAACCTGTGACAATGTGTGTAGACATGCTTGAAAATTGACTTTTAACTGTTAAGAAAGTAATAGGTATTTTTTTTAAAGGCCACACTCAACTGTGTTCAGGACTTACTCTTGGCTCTGTACTTAGGGATCACTCCTGGTGGGTCTGGGGGGGACAATATTTGGTGTTAGGGATTCAACCTGGGTAAGCTGAGTTCAGTGAGTGCCTTACCCACTATACTATCTAATCCTGGTACATTTTTTGTTGTTTGTTTTTGGTCTACACCCAGTGATGTTCAGGGGTGTTTTTAAGCTGAAATTAGTTCTGGTGGTGTGCAGGGGACATATGAGATGCTAGGGATTGAACCTAGATCTGTTGCATGTAAGGCACGCTTCCTACTTTCTGTACTATCTCTCAGCCCCCTGAGAGGAGATTTTTTACAGTGTGCGTATATGTGTGTGTGCATATTATCAGGTTGAACCACATCTCTCATTTAAGAATATGCATTTTTTGGCTGGAGTGATAGCACAGAGGTGGTCGTTTGCCTTGCACACAGCCAACCCTGGATGGACCTCAGTTTGATTCTCGACATCCCATATGGTCCCCTGAGCCTGTCAGGAGCGATTTCTGATCTCAAGGGACCATATGGGACGCCAGGAATCTAACTGAGGTCTTTTTTTTTTTTTCTTTTTTTTTTTTGGTTTTTGGGTCACACCCGGCAGTGCTCAGGGTTACTCCTGACTCTGCACCAGAAATTGCTTCTGGTATCCAAGATTTGAACCAATGTCAGTCCTGGGTCAGTGGCTTGCAAGGCAAACACCCTTCCACTGTGCTATCTCTCCAGTCCCTATTTTTAATTCATTTCATAAACAGATTCAGGAACATACTATTTGAGAGGAATCACATGTTAGAATTGTTATAGGTTATTGCAATAATTATACATATTTACATACATTTTTTTTGGCTTTTGGGCCACACTGGATGGTGTTACTCCTGACAGGCTCAGTGTACCATATTGGATGCTTGGGATTGAACCCAAATGCAAGGCAAACTTGCTTTCCACTGTGCTATCATTTCTGCCCCAAGTTATATGGCTTTTTATATAAGCGTCCATCTTTGGACCATCTTTGTTGATTGATGCTGGGTTGTTGTCATTTCTAGATACAATATATGATGAAGATGAAGTGCTATTAGCTCTTGCTGAGCAGCTGGGAAATTTTACTGGCCTGGTGGGAGGACCTGACTTCGCCCACTGTTTGCTGGTGAGTATATGCAGCTTCCCACCTCCCAACATTTATGTAGAGTAAGGGTCTACAAGTCCACAAGGCACCTGCAGCATCTCCGTATTTAGGGATATGCCACAGTGTTAGCTGTGAAATGATCAATAATGGACTCAACCCTTTATTTATCCTAAGACTGTGCTTTAATACCTTAGTTCTCTTTTCTGCTTCAGTAGATTTGTCAGTTTAGAAGTTAGGAGAAAAAGGATTTAATTATTTTTCTTTCTGGTTGAAATTGGAAATCATAATTCATCATTTGAAGCCAGTTTTTGGCTTAAATTTTACGCATCACCTTTGCCAAGTAACTTTGTAAATTTTTTGTTTTTGTTTTTGTTTTTGGGCCACACCCGGTGATGCCCAGGGGCTACTCCTGGCTAAGTGCTCAGAAGTCGCTCCTGGCAGGCACGGGGGACCATATGGGGAACCGGGGGATCGAACCAAGGTCCGTCCTAGGTTAGCGCAGGCAAGGCAGGCACCTTACCTCCAGCGCCACCGCCCGGCCCCTTGTCAATTTTATATATTTTTCTATATTGTCAACAATTTAGCATCTTCTGTATTAGTTAACTAAAGTTAAATGTTAATTTTAGGGGAACGGGCGGTGGTGTTGGAGGTAAGGTTCCTGCGCTAACCTAGGACGGACCGAGGTTCGATCCCCCGGTTCCCCATATGGTCCCCCATGCCTGCCAGGAGCGACTTCTGAGCGAATAGCCAGGAGTAACCCCTGAGTGTCACTGGGTGTGGCCCAAAAACCAAAAAAAAAAAAATGTTAATTTTAATGATCTGTGCGAGAATGGATTGAAGACTATCCTTATGGGTCTACAAGTAATTGCTGTAGCTTGTTAGATGGAAAACTAATGACACATGCAGGTTAATAGGAGAAAGTGACAAGCCCAGGGTGCTCAGGGAAGACCTTTTAGGATATGATATGAACTATTACATATTTTTGACTTTTGGGCCATACGTAGTGGTGCTCAGGTCTCATTCCTAGCTCTGCACTTAGGGATTACTTCTGGTAGGGATACCAGGTGGAGCGCCTAAGAGTGAACCTCATTTTGCCCATGCAAGGAAATACCCTACCTGTTTTAATATTGCTTTGGCTTCCCAGTATTATTTCATAAAAGAACTTGAAAGCATGGAACAGGTTGGGTTGCGAGAGTTTCTGGTGTTGAACCTCAGATGCAGAAGAATAAGAAAAAGAAAATGTAGGGGCCAGAGAGATAGCACAGCGGTAAGGCTTTTACCTTGCATACAGCTAATTCAGGTGAGATGGTGGTTCGAATCCTGGAATCCCATATGGTCCCCTCTGCCTGTCAGGAGCAGTTTCTGAGTGCAGAGCCAAAGTAACCCTTGAGTGTTGCCAGGTGTGACCCCAAAACAAGCAAACAAATAAGAAAGGTACATTTATTAATTTTTGTTGATGTTTTTGTTTTGGGCCACATTCAGTGGTGTTCAGGGGTTATTTCTGCCTTTGCACTGAAGAATGACTTCAGGTGAATCTTAGGGGATCATATGGGATGCTGGGGATTGAATCTGGATTAGCCAGGTGCAAGGCAAACTCCTTACTTGCTATATTGTCCATTTTATATTTATTCTATTATTATTATTATTTTTTTTGGTTTTTGGGCCACACCCGGTGATGCTCAGGGGTTACTCCTGGCTATTTGTTCAGAAGTTGCTCCTGGCAGGCACGGGGGACCATATGGGGAACCGGGGAATCGAACCGCGGTCCGACCTAGGTTAGCGCAGGCAAGGCAGGCACCTTACCTCCAGCGCCACCGCCCGGCCCCCATATTGTATTATTTTTGTTTGTTTGATTTTGTTTTTGGGCCATACTCAGTGATGCTCAGAGGTTACTCCTGGCTCTATGCTCAGAAATTATTCCTGGCAGGATCAGGGGACCATATGTAAGCGTATGAGATGCTGGGGGAAATGATCTTGAGTTGGCCACCCCACTGTAATATTGCTCCAGTCACCCTATATACATCATTTTTATTTATTTTATTAATATGGAAAGCTTCATGAATTTGTGTCATCCTTGCGCAGGGGCTATGCTAATCTTTGTATCGTTCCAATTTTCATATATGTGCTGCCGAAGTGAGCACCCTTTATATTATTCTTTTTCTTTTTTTAACTTTTTATTATTTTTTAAGAGAAATTTGGCCTTATCGTGTATTGATGATCTGGTAGTGTTGGTTGAGAGGAGGTTAGAGAAGGCAGGCATCATATAATGATGACTTTGACAGGAAAGAAAACAGTACTTGTTTTTTTGTTTTTGGGTCACACCTGGCTGTGCTCAGGAGTGACTCTGGGCAGTGCTGATGGTATAAAGGATGGGATAAGGACCATATACAATAACAGGGATTGAACTGGGATTGGGTATGTGCAAGGCAAGAGCCTTAGCCACTGTAAAATATGTAAGAGGCGGTGCCTTTGGTTTTAGCCACATCTGGCAGTACTCAGGACTTATTCTTGAGTACATTTAGGATCACTCCTGGTGGTGTTGAGGAGGGGGGAATGGGGAAAAATCCTGTGAGGCATCAGGAATAATCCTGTGATGGCCATGTGCAAGACAAGGATTCTACCCATTGCACAGTTGCCCCACCTCCCCAAAACTAGTTTTTTGGGGGCCACAGCCAGTGGCATTCAGGGATTACTCCTGGCTCTGTGCTCAGAAATCGTTCCTGGTCCCAGGAATTGAACTGGCGTTGGTCCCAGGTTGGCTGCGTGCAAGGAAGACACCCTACTGTTGTTCTATCAAAACAGTATTTTTTATTTATTTATTTATTTTTTTTGGTTTTTGGGCCACACCCGGCAGTGCTCAGGGCTTACTCCTGGCTGTCTGTTCAGAAAGAGCTCCTGGCAGGCACGGGGGACCATATGGGATACGGGGATTTGAACCAACCACCTTTGGTCCTGCTTCGGCTGCTTGCAAGGCAAACACCGCTGTGCTATCTTTCCAGGCCCAAAACAGTATTTTTAAAAAGGCTTGTGAGTGCGTCTTAGGAAAGGAAGGGTGTGGGGGGGAGAGAAGAAAAAAATGAAGTGTGCATGTGCCCTGGATTTCTTCCACTTAGCCACATCATTGGCCCCTCTACTTCCACTTTCTATTGTGTAGATTTTCAAAATGTATTATGAGGTAGATGTGCCTCTTTGACTTATGCTTCTGTTCACTGTTAATTTTATATGTGGGATCTTTTGGGTTGGTGGTGTTTTGAGCCACACCTGATACTCCTTGGGGCTTCTCCCAGTTTGTTTGGGACATGTTTCTGGGGACCAAGTTGTGCCAGGGTTCAAACCCTTGCATACAGCCTGCAAAGCACGAGCACAGGTCAGTTGAATTCTTATTTCCTGGCCTCTACATTTTTTTTTTAACATGTTCAGCTCACCACAATATCCAATTTTCCCAGACTAAATATACACCAGAAAGAGATTTAAGAGAACTGACCCTTTTTCTACTTTTCACTGGACACTCTTTGACCATGACACCCCACTCCCACTTTGCTCCCCCTTTGGGATTTTCTTTCAAAAAGCTGTAAGCCAGGTTTACATGAACTCTTTTCTTAAATAATTCTGTGAGAAAGTCCTGCTCAGGTTCTGGCTTATAGAATGGTTCTGCTTTAAGTAGTGGGGAGAAAAATGGCTTTGTTTCAGCCTTTAAAGGTGGTATGGAAGCTAGTAACAGGGTTTCCTTGTTCCTTCCAGAATGGTAGAATCGTGTTCTGAAAGCTGTGGAGTCTGTGGCCTGATGAAAATATCTTCATGTAATTTTGGTGTCAGTGTTGGTCATGTTTTTTGTACACAATCCTGTCTGAATTTGGCTACATATCTCCAACCTAGTGATTCAGCCCATAGTAATATTAATATTGTGTCAAATCTCTTCCACTGTGTCATTTGTAGACACCATCTGGAAAGTGCCATCTGGGACACACGATCTTGGCTGTCCTACGGAAGGAAGTCGTGTCTTCAGGTTGGCACACCATATGTTAACACTGTGTGAACTGAAAGTAACCATTTGGTGTGGTGTCGCTAACATTCTGGTTACATGCGTCCCCTCCCTCCAGTCATTTTAGAAGATGACAATCTCTGACAGCTTTTTTCTCTGGTTTTCTCTTTTGTTCTTTTCAGCCTCCTTTAGAAAGCCTGGCAACTGTGGAAGAGACAGTGGTTCGAGACAAGGCGGTGGAATCCCTGCGGCAGATTTCCCAGGAGCACAACGCTGTGGCTCTGGAAGCTCATTTTGTACCTCTGGTGAAACGCCTCGCGAGCGGGGATTGGTTCACATCTCGAACATCTGCATGTGGCTTGTTCAGTGTTTGCTATCCCAGGGCTTCAAATGCTGTCAAAGCAGAAATCAGACAGTAAGATATATATAGTATTTTTTCAGTTACTTAGGGTTATTGGGAACTTGTTCCTGACAAGTTCTTTGTTACAGTGAGTTATTGATATCGGTTTTTTTGTCTTTTTGTTTTTTTGGTCACACACAGTGGTGCTTGGGTTACTTCTTGCTCTGTGCTCAGAAGTTGCTCCTGGCAGGCTGGGGGGACCATAAGGGATGCAGGGATTTGAACAAGAATCCATCTTGTGTTGGCCGAGTAGAAGGCCTTACCTCTGTGCTATCACTCTGGCCCCAATAACAGGGTTATTGATGGTCCCAATATTGGCAAAGATTTTCTTTGCCGTTTGAGAAAATCTCTAAAACATATGTATGTATGATCTTGTGTGTTGGGAGTGTTTAATCAATCAATGGTATTGACCAGATAGCATCTGAATTGTTTTCTTTGTTGCAGGCACTTCCGTTCCTTGTGCTCAGATGACACGCCAATGGTACGGCGTGCTGCTGCTTCCAAATTGGGTGAATTTGCAAAAGTTTTGGAACTAGACAGTGTGAAAAGTGAGATTGTCCCATTGTTCACTAACCTAGCTTCAGATGAACAGGTAAGTCCTCATTTTTAAGGTACACATATACATTGTCCTTTTAGCACTTTAAGACATTTTCTGGGGAGTTTTAGATTTTTTTTTTAACTTGGCCACATCTGGGGACACTCAGGAATTACTCCTGTCTCTGCAGTCAGGAATTACTCCTGATGGTGCTTGGAGTAGCATATGCGATTTTGAGGATCAAACCCAGGTTGGCTGCATTTAAGTCTCACTGTATTACTGCTCTGGCCCCTCTTAGGATCTTTTTGCAAATATTTAATTTTATTTAATTCTAACTTGAGTAAAATTTAATATGATCTGTCTCAGTGGTCTTATATTTTTGTCTTAACTAGGCCATTATTTTTTGTTATGTTAGTGGCTGCTATAAGATGTTGTCAGAGAAGAATGGAAATCATAATTAGAAAAAAAAGACCAATGACTACATTAAGGGATAATATCTTTTATAAGCTGAATTGTTATATGGGAGAGTAGCGTTCCTGGAAATTTTAACTTTGAAATAAGTATGTGAAGTGTATTCTAGAAAACCTGCTCTTATTTGATTCTCTGTACTCTATATGGCCCTTAGTTCTTAAATTTTTGAGATGTTTCCATACCATTGATTTTTCTATCAGGGCTGAATCTGATGACATTCCCACCAGCAATTAATGAGGATTTTCCTCTACCTCTCCACTCCCTTTTTCTCCTGAATCACTGTAACGGGAGGGACATTTATTTCTTCAGGACTCCGTGCGTCTCCTAGCTGTGGAAGCTTGTGTCAGCATTGCACAGTTACTATCCCAGGAAGACCTGGAAACTTTGGTGATGCCCACACTTAGACAAGCAGCAGAAGATAAATCTTGGCGAGTTCGATATATGGTAGCTGACAAATTTTCAGAGGTGAAAAGATTTCATTGACTCCTTTTCTGTTTCATTTTTTTTTATTGGGCGTCTCTGTATGGAGGTGCTCAAAAGTTTCTCTGGCTACTCTGAGCCAGGGTCCTGGAAGTTGTCATGGAGGCTGGGTATGTCAGGCTTGTTTCTTCCATTCTTTTTTGTTTGTTTGCTTTTGGTTTTTGGGCCACACCCGGCGGTGCTCAGGGGTTACTCCCGGCTATCTGCTCAGAAATAACTCCTGGCAGGCACAGGGGACCATATGGGACACCGGGATTCGAACCAACCACCTTTGGTCCTGGATCGACTGCTTGCAAGGCAAACGCCGCTGAGCTATCTCTCCGGGCCCTGTTTCTTCCATTCTTCGGGGACACTCAGCAATATTACATTGTGACCTAATTAATTACTGTTCTATTAATTACTGCTTGATTTTTGTCTGTATTGACACATTTTGGGGGCAAAGAGCCATTCCACAGGTGGTGTTTGGGCTCAGCAGAGCTCAAGCTACCAGCTCTACCAGCACCTATGGATTCTTGGAGTCCATGTGGTACGGAGATTAGACCCAGAGCCTTAATACAGGCAAGGTGTTGTATTGATTTTTTTTGTTGTTGTATTGATTTTTTAATTGCATAAAATACCTACATACTTGTTCTTTTTGCTTGTGTTTTGGATCATATTCAGTGGTACGGTGGGTTTGCTCGTGATAGGGCTTAGGGACCATGAGATACCAAATATCCGTCTCTCATAGGCAGATCTTGCTCTCAGCCTATTAAGCTTTTACTTCTTTGGCTCCTACATATTTGCTCTTTACCATCCGTTTCTGAATCAGAAATACTTAAGGATAAAAATACATTATTTGATGATTATGCTTTTTTCTGTTCATGTTAATTATTTTATTAGTATACATTAAAGCCTGTACAAATTCTTTTACAGCTCCAGAAAGCTGTAGGTCCTAAAATAACTCTAAATGACCTCATTCCCGCCTTTCAAAATCTTCTTAAAGACTGTGAAGCTGAAGTCCGAGCAGCCGCTGCCCACAAAGTCAAAGGTAAAGTAGTTCAGTTACATTAAGCCTCTGCCACGCTGGTGCATTTTAATTAAGATTTGGGGGAGTGGGCACTCCTGGTCATTCTCAGCTATCTGAACTAGACAGCTCAACTCTAGTGCCTGGCATTGTGAGCTTCTTGGATAAGCAGTGTGTCTACAAGGTTTTTCAGTCTACCAGGACCTGGTGGTTGGGGGCCTCTGGGCTATACTGAGTGGTGCTGTGTTAGACATTAAATCCAGGTCCCTACATATGCAAGCCACATACCCCAGATCCCTGATCTGTTTCCTGTATTGATCCTTAATATTGGTAGAGCAGGTGAATGTTTTTTACTCGGGAATATGTCTTTAAAACTGGAGATGATTGTATTGTATAGGAATGTCACATTGCCATATTGAGACTTACTAAAAGCCAATCACCTCTTTTAGCCCATTTTATTTCTGTTTTTAAAAAGATAACTTTTCAGGTTTGATACATAGTGGTATATAGATTGATAGAGCAAATATATTTAGAGTTAGAGTTCTTATTCTTATTAGCTTTATTATTCTTATTCTTTTTTTTTTTTTTTTTTGTTTTTTG
>PVKC010051550.1:0-10404 GCA_004027635.1 Crocidura indochinensis | reverse complement strand
CTATCTCCCGGGCCCCGATAAAGAGCCTTTTAAAGCTTGAAAAAAATGGAGCCATCTAAATTACATAGATGTTCTTGAGGTGGTATTTCATAAAGAGCTTGAGGTTTTTAATAAAATTCTCTTAAGGAGAATTTAAAGGGGGAAATATTTTAATATGTGCTTGTTCCAGTAAAGTCACAGATGAATAAGTATCCAAATGGTCTCTACTATGGCTATTCCTGGCCCTACTGTGACATTATTCAGATAGAGGTGACTGTCTGACCACATTTTGTCTCACTTGTTTCCTCCCTGACTGTACTTCCTGAAGCCTTTGCTCTGATGCCAGCCACCCCTGTGAGTACAAAGGCATCTGTGTTATGAGCCAGTTGAGGAAGTTGCCACATATGTTGCTTAATCAGCAATGAAATGAGGTGCCACTACTAGCTAACTTATTGTGCAGGTATCAAGAATAAAGTAGTGATTTGGAAGAATAAGGAATTGACTTTAAGGATTCACAGGACATTAGGAATTTCAGAGATGACAAACTTGTGGGTTTCAATGAATTAAAGATTAAAGTTTAGGGCCGAAGTGGTAGCACAGAGGAGGGCCTTTGCTTTGCACTCAACTGAACTAGAATGGATGCAGGTTCTATTCCCAGTATCCCATATGACCCCCAGAGCCAGGAGTGGTTTCTGAGTACAGAGGCAAGGAGTAATCCATGAGTACCACTGGTTATGGGACAATAAACAAACAAAAATGATTAAAATTAAGTTATACTGCAGTTCGATCCCCCGGTTCCCCATATGGTCCCCCGTGCCTGCCAGGAGCGACTTCTGAGCGAATAGCCAGGAGTAGCCCCTGAGCGTCATCAGGTGTGACCCAAGTTATACAAGTGGTTGGAATTTTCAAATCACATTAATCAATGTGTATTTTCTTATTAAGTAATGTTGAACATGGTGAACAATTGTGACTAGTGCTTTTTTTTTGGGTGGGGGTCACACCCAGCAGCGCTCAGGAGTTACTCCTGGCTCTGCACTCAGAAATCGCTCCTGGCATGGGAGACCATATGGGATGCAGAGATTCAAACTCCATCTATCCTGGGTAGACCACATGCAAGGCAAATGCCCTACCACTGTTCTTTGTCTCAGGCCCCATCCAGTGCTTCTTGTATGGGGACCATCTTGATATATCTATGCATTCCTATATATCTATAACAAGGTATGTAGGAATATAAAATGCCTGAAGTTTACGCATGAACATACAAAGGATTTGGAGCAGATTCATAAAAATGCTTATGATGTATCTAATCATTTATAAAGTGCCACATTTTACTGAAGAGGATTGGAATCATTGTTCTTAATTTTGATTATGTGAAGAATCTAAAATGAGCAATAAAATGCAATAGAGACTACTTTGTTTCCATAAATCAGAGATGTGAGATTACTTAAAAATATTTAAAAATGCATTTTTTCACAACACCTTTGAAATCTTGGGCTTAGGCTCTAACAACTTATAATTTTAACACTCTCTCTAGGTAAATCTAGTATCTAGAGTTTGCAAACAACTGGAATAACAAAATGGGAATTTTCAACCAAATATAATGGTCTGTACTGTATACATTATTGAAAGACATTTGTCCTACTGTCAGACAATGGAACAGTAGTTCATAGGAACTGTCTATGTGTTCTGTTAAGAATTAGAATATTTTGAGGCCGAAGTGGTGGTACAAGCAGTAGGGTATTTTCTTTGCATGTAACCTAGGACAGACCGTGGTTCAATCCCCAGCGTTCCATATGGTCCCCCAAGCCAGGAGTGGTTTCTGAGTGCAGAGCCAGAAGTAACCCCTAAGCATCACTGGCTGTGGCCCAAAAGCCAAAAAAAAGTTATGAAATTATATTTTTTAGTTACGGTAACATCTACTGTTTATTTTGGAGGAACGTTTAGGTGAGCTTCCAAGAGTCTAACACAGGTTGAATACCAGAATTCTAGACCTATCTGTCATGTACTTTCAGGAAGCCTTCTCTGACCATATCAATCTGAAGCAATTTCTCATTGGGGACACCTACATATCTGAGTTATTTTAGTTAATGTTCTTTTATTACTTAATATTAACCTTTGTTACTTTTTCATGCACATTTCAGGTGTCACTTCCTCAAAGATACCTTTCTGAATATTCTGTGGTCATGTTTATTCCCCCCCCCCCCCAGTATTCTCTTCAATTACTTTGCATTGATTTCTTTAGAGCAATTCGGTATTTGGGGTGATTTACTTGTTTTCTGGTTTTCTAAACTCATGTTCACTCATTCCACACAGCATGATGGGATGTGGCACATAATAGGGATAGAGTCAATGATATGTATTTATCCCGATTTACAGTGTGACATTTCTGTGGAATAGCATTTGCATCTGTATATTAAGTTAGAAATACATATATGTAAGATAAAAGCAGAGTATTGGGGCATAAAAAACACTCACAGAGCATTAGATTTCCCCATTCCTTTTTATTATTTTTGTTATCATTATTTTTTCCCAGCTTCTACTGTTCTTTACATTGAGTCGCTGCTTTGGAAACGATGAACGTAACAATTGAGGCAGAGCCTAAGTTGTCTATTAGCAGTAAGAAAGCCAATCAATATGTCAATCTATGTTTAGATTTGTATCATTAATAATCTTTTATTTTATCTATAAATATAAAACTTCTAAAATTTGAAATAGGAGCCAGAGAAATAGCACAGTGGTAGGACATTTGCCTTGCGCGCAACTGTTCTAGGAAGAACCTAGGTTCCATCCCCCATGTCCCATATGGTCCCCCAAAGCCAGGAGCTTAGCTAGGAGTAACTCCTAAGCATCACTGGATATGGCCCAAAAAATAAAACAAAAATAAATAAAATTTGATATAAGAAACTTATTTTTTAGCATTATGGTATGTTATTTTATTAACCAAATTGCCATGATGAATTTATTTATTTAAAAGTCCTTTTATTTAATTAAAGTACCATGAATTACAAGGCTATTGATAGTAAACTTTTAGGAATATAAAATTTCAACACTAATACCGCTACCTGTGTCAATTTCCATCATCAGCAATCTTATTGTCATTTTACAATCCCCAATCCTGACAGATAAAAATACAAATTGTGGTGGTCACAGCTTAGACCCCATATTTTCAGTGTTGTTTAGTCTATGCTTTGTTTTTATGAGAGTAATATTACTCTCCCACATGCCCATTCTAAATGAAGCCCCAGCTTCTAGTCCCCTATTGTTTCTCTTTCTCATCTTCTTTCTTCCTGTTTTAATTTCTTTCCTCTCTTCTTTTCTCCTTCAGCTCTAGGGTGAAGAGTAATCTAGGCATGACCCTTTTCTACATTACATTTTCTTAACCAATTATCCTATAGACCAGAAATGATTGATATACCTGTGTTTGACTTTCTTCTTCTGACTTACTTCACTCAACATACTTACAGTTCCAAACAAGTTGCAGCAAATTTGCATGGTTTCATTATTCTTTTCAGCTGGATTATATTTCATTGTGAATATATACTATATAGTGTCAAGATATATCCTTAATTTTTTTATATTTTATTGTTAAACAACATCTATAATGTAACAAAGATTTATAAATTTATACGATCCTTTGAAATAATTTCCAACATACATGTAAATTTATATTTTACCTTAATATTTGTACATAGCATGAATTTAGTAACACCTTTGAATATATCTCATGTAGTACTTCCGAACCAGAAAATTTTTCATTTATTTAATAATATACACAATATTAATCTGTATAGAGAAACTAAGTTACAGAACTCTTCATTGTTAATTTAGATTGGTGTTAATTTTATATCATTAAATTATATATTGTTAGATTCACACCCTGCTTTTATCCAAAACAAAGACTTTTCCCAAACTTTCTCTTTCTTTTCACCAAACCCTTTGACTTGTAAAAAGCCCACCTGGATTGTACTCCATCCTCCTCTCCTGATTGGTTAATAAAGAGGTTTTGTTTTGGGGACTGGAGCGATAACACAGAAGTAGGGTGTTTGCCTTGTATGTGGCGAACCTCAGAAGGACCCCAGTTCAATTTGATTCCTGCCATTCCACATGGTCCCAGGGGCCTGCCAGGGCTGATTTCTGAGGTCAGAGCCAAGAGTAAACCCTGAGCATGACTGAGTGCCCTACCCCCAAAATACCCCCAACTTCCCCCTCAAAAAAAAAAAAACAAAAATTGGACTTTGGTTTGGCGTGGCACATTGAACATGGGACCATGAGGCAAGAAGTAAACTGACTCCATGATTCTCTGATTCTCTCTTGACTGATTTGGTTTATTAATTTTTCATGGCTACCCTTTTTCAGGCCCATTCAACCAGGGTTGGAAAAATGGCATGTGGAGTGATTTTATGATATATGTTAATATATATTTGGTGACTGAGGTGTTGCAAACATATACGACTTTGGTTTTTTGAGTTTTTTTTTATTTTGAATTTATATGCTAGTTTACAACTAATATAATCTAGAAGGGACACCACTATTTAAAGATTTCTTTTTTATCTTCTGAATATATATGAGAGAAGCTAAACAGTTGACCACTTGAAGTTAAGTGGATTAAGCAACTTGATCAATGTCTTAGGACTATATACACATTAAATCATTTGAACTCTTGTCTGACTGACCCGCAATCCTCTAGTCCTTTCACTACAGAGCACTGTATGTTAGCATTTTTAAATTAGAGCTAAAAAGTGCAATAGAACCATTCAGTATAATTGCTTCATTATAAAAATTAATGATAAAGAGGCCCACAGAGGATGAGCTGGGATAACAGTACTGGTGATGGGCAGAACACAGACTCAGGTCTTATTTTTTTTTTCCTTTCTCTTTCATCTTTCAGCCTTGTTTCATTTTCCATGCTGACTTCTAGTCTCTCACTGCTTCGAAATTAGCATTTCCGTGAATCTCAGTAATGGCAGTTTTCTAATGGTTTCTGTTTCCTTAGTCAGCTTCCAAAATGTTTTGATCAAATAGTTTGGTTCTCTATGTTTTTGTAATCAAATACCTAAGTGCCAGTAATGCACACTTTACCCGATTCAAGCTGAGGCCCTTATTTACTTGGGCACAGTCTGAGTGTATTATAATCCCCTGTTTCCTTAGCTGCCTTCAAGAGTAAAATAAGCAATTTCATTTAAAATTAATAGCCCCGATCTTATTCCCTACTTATTTGCTAAGGGAAACCTTAAAGTTAAGTGCAGTGTTTAAGTTATTTCAACACAACTTCTAGGGATTTCTTTGATAGGAGCTAAACAGTGCACATGGCCGTGCTGCTTTCAGACAAATTTGTATTGGAGCTGTGTTGATACTTTAGGACCCACGTTCTGAGTCACACAGATTTATCTTTACCTACTAGGGCACTTTACTAATTTTCTCCTCCTAACTATAAGTTTATAGGGATAGAGATGTTATATTGAGGATTTATCTGATGTGATACTCAAGGGATACTCACATCTCTGTACTCAATGTATAATCCCTGGTGATGCTCTGAAGATCATTCAGTACTGCGAACTTAATTTAGGTCTTCCACATTTGATATGATGGGTTTATCATATCTGAAGCATAGCCCATTGATCTATATTTTCTCTCCTAAGATATATACTTTTTATAAATCTAGGACTAAATTTATATTGGTTAAAAAGTTTCATTTGAGGTTACACACTATTATTTTATCTTATCAAAGACAGCAGACTTAGAAAAATATTTGAGCAAAAATTTATAATGAAAAAGAACTTCTCTGATTATCAACACACATGCATTCAATAGAAAAAATAAACTATATGGAGGAGACAGAATATTTATACTTAAAGAATAATTTATTATTAAGAGCACACCAAAGAACAGCAAAAGTTAACATCTCAGGTAAGTTTTTGCACAAATAGTGTAAAAGAGGATAGTATTAAAAGAAGAAAAAACTGTACAGTACAAAATAAATTCTTGGAAATAAAAAACATTGACATGTTAAAAAATAATTTTGGAACTGAAAAAAACTTATAGAAAAATGAGCAAATGGTAAATGTTTAGAGATTTAGAAAAAATATTAGAAAATTTGAAGATCCATCCAAGAGATACAAGGAGGGAGAGATATTAGAGGATGATCACTATAGGAAAATCCAAGAAAATTTCTCAAATTGGGGCTGGAGAGATAGCATGGAGGTAGGGCATTTGTTTTGCATGTAGATTGATGGTGGTTCAAATCCTGGCATCCCATATGGTCCTTCAAGTCTGCCAGGAGCGATTTCTGAGCATAGAGCTAGGAGGAACCTCTGAGTGCTGCCAGGTGTGACCCAAAAAGTAAAAGAAAAAAGAAAATTTTCCAAATTGAAAACACACAAATTCTTGGATTATAAATCCAAATTCAGAAAAAAATTTGAACTTTAAATTAGGGAATTGGTTAATAAAATTGTCATAATGTTAGGCATATTTCAGAATTTAAGAATTGGGTCTGATGAATCATTTTTAATTTAGGGAATTGAGAAAGAGAACAGCTTTCATTTTTTTTTTTTTTGAGTTACTGAATGTGAGACTTGCCTTTATCAAATAGACCAATAGAAAGTGCTAGTAGAATGTGGAAGAAAAAAGAACTCTCATTCACTGTTGGCACAATCAGTTTCCTTGGAAAACAGCATGGATATATCTTTTAAAAATAAAACTAGAATACAGTCTAGAAACTTCACATTTAGGTATCTAGGCCAAGAATACAGAAACACTGTATGCACTAATGTTAATTTGAAGCTCTATTTACTAGAGCTAAGATCTGGAAACAACCCAAGTGCCAAAAACAAGTCAGCAGATAATGAAGTTGTGTGACTGTGAATGGGTGTATTAGAATACAAGGTGAATTTTGACATTTTGCTGACAAAGGTATTGAGAAAGAAGTCATGCTGGGCAAAATAAGTCATAAAGATAAACACAAATAATTTCACTCACATACAATAGAAATGATATAGTGTTCAGTGAATACAAATCTTTAGACTTTGATCAGATATCAGAGTTATTGTGGCAGTGGAGGAGAAATAGGAATAGTCTTATGGGTATTGGATTATTAGATTATTGATAGTTGGTTCATGGTTTTTATGTTAATATTTTCCCTAAAGCATAAGCATATTCATATGGTTGTAAGACAATATTACCTCCAGGAAGTTTAAAATATCTTTGTAATACTAAGGAAATATCATCCATTAAATCAGAATTTTGGAGCCAGTAAAATGAGCAAAATTTGTAGGATAGACCAAAAGGACATCAGGTGGTTGAAAGCTTAATAATATCTCTCCCTAAAAAAATAAAATAAATAAATAAATAAATAAATTAAAAATCTCTCCCTGTATATTCTTTCACTCAGAGTCTGGAGGTGCTGTTTGAACAAAACAAAGAAAGGGAATTAATGTGATATACCAAGGCCAAGGAGGTGATACTTGCCAGATTAATGTGGCAGGGAATCCTTGTGACAAAAGTTAGATCTAATCTTTGTTTATGGGCCACGCCTAGTAGTACTTGGGTGTTACTCTTGTCTCTGCACTCAGAAATCACTTTTGCAGGTTTCAGGTACTATAAGGATTGGCAGAGATCAAACCCCAAAATTATACTTCAATAAAAAAGATAATCCTAAGTAAAATATATATCATTTCCAGAGAAACAATTAGTGCAGAGATCATTGCTTAAGTACAGCAAGTCACTTAGAGAAGTAAAATATTTTGAGACTTTTGACTAGTTTTAGTCTTTGTATTTTTAAAAATTGTGACTGAAACTCAACTATGAACATGCTTGTAATCATGGTGCTTAAATATTTATATTAAAAAAATAAATAGGGGGCCGGGAGGTGGCGCTGGAGATGACGTGCCTGCGCTAACCTAGGACGGACTGCGGTTCGATCCCCCTGTCCCCCATATGGTCCTTCGTGCCTGCCAGGAGCGACTTCTGAGCGAATAGCCAGGAGTAACCCCTGAACGTCACCAGGTGTGGACCAAAAACCAAAAAATAAATAAATAAATAAATAAATAAATAAAAATAAAAAATAATATTCTATTTAACTAAAATGTATTAATAAAAATTAATAGATAAGGGACCGGAGAGATAGCATGAAGGTGGGGTGTTTGCCTTTCATGCAGAAGGTCATTGGTTCAAATCCTGGCATCCTCTATGGTCTCCTGTGCCTGCCAGGAGTGATTTCTGAGAGTGGAGCCAGGAGTAACCACTGAGCACTGCCAGGTGTCACCCAAAAACCAAAAAAAAAAAAATA
Organism: Crocidura indochinensis; assembly: GCA_004027635.1. Taxonomy (NCBI): domain Eukaryota; kingdom Metazoa; phylum Chordata; class Mammalia; order Eulipotyphla; family Soricidae; genus Crocidura; species Crocidura indochinensis. The sequence continues at coordinate 2,141 of PVKC010051550.1, read as the reverse complement.
CTTTTGTGAATGGAAAAAGATGTTGCGATGGGTATATGCCATGTGGTGCCAATTATCAAAGTCTCCAATAATAATAATGATATTTGTTATTTATGATTATTAACACTTGGCAGTTAATATCAGTTAATAACTGATGTAATAATTTCAGTTAATAACTTTACAGAAGTACATTGGTGTTATTTGGAGAAGTAATTTTATAGGTATATAGGCATATGAATTGACATTCTGGCTAAACCAGACTTGGCGGTGCTCTGTAGTTACTCCTGGCTCTGTCTGCAAACAGAAATCACTCAAGACAGGCTCAGGGGACTATATGGGAAGCCATGTATCAAACCCAAGTCCATCTCAGGTTGGCTGCATGAAAGGAAACATCCTAACTGCCTTTCTATATCTCTTGCCTCCTAAAAATTAGTTTTGATATAGAAAGAGTAAAAAATAGGAGAGAATTTAATTAAATATTCCAAAACATTAGCATCTGCTAAAATTGTTGGCTATATGGTTCTATTTTGCCATTTTATGTAACTTTATAAATTTTTAAAATGTCTCAAAATTTAAAAAGTAAGTTATCACTGATGGTAAGCTCTCATCTTAAATCTGGATAGTAGGGCAAATATACATTTTGAATTTACTTTCATTTTACATAAAAGTAATTAGTTCTTCCTGTGGTAACATATAATTCCTAGATCAATCAGTTTTATTGAAAATGATACTTTCTTTTCATCCTATTTTTATAAAGTCATAACCCTCCAAATGAACTTAACTACATGTAGGGATATGCAAAATTTGGAGCCTTGTTGCACTTTTTTAAAAGAGAAATTGAAGTCTAATTTAGGATTATATGAATTAGTGGAACAACCAATTCAATTTAGTAAGTGTATACTGAATGTGCACTGCATAGGATCTGATAGAGAGAAAATGTAAAGGATAAGTTAGCATTTATCCCCTAGAAATATTTCCATTCTAAGAAAAAAATGCAAAGAAAATACAGGCTAGGTAAGGACACTTTTATCAGATAACCTTGTTGAGTTCTAATCCTTCTAGTATCAAATACAGATTGGTTTTTTTTTTTTTTACACTTTAAGACCTCTGTGATCACCAGCTTTCTCATTATAAAATGGCAACCATAAAATGATAACATCACAAGATTGCTGTGGTTAATTTAAGTAAACCAGGGTTAGGGCATAGTTCTTTTGGTCTGAGTAGTAATGAAAATAATTTAGAATCACAATACTTAAGACAACATCATTTGAGATAGGGTAATTCAATAAAAAAGTAATTGTACACAACAGTTTTTGACAGAATGGATTTTGGGGGGATTATTGAGAGATTTTAAGACAGTACTTAATGAAATTCTACTTTTCAGTTATATTTGAACTTTGGTTTATGTGCAAGTAATTTGCTTTTACTAAAGTATATTTTCATTTGTAAAAAATTATTTAAAGAATAGTAATTCACAAAGTTATTGATAGTTGAGTTTTAGGTAAATAATATCACAACATCAACCCCAACACTGGTTTTAACTCCCATCATCAGTGTTCCAAGGCCTCATTATCCCCTACTCCCCAAACCCTTTTAACATCATGACAAACACATTAAATATTTTCTTGGTTACAGCTTAGATGTCATGTTTTCATATTGAGTCTCTGCTTTCAATTTATAGCTATGCCACTTTGCCACATCCCCAATAGACCTGAAGCCTCAATGCTTGACCTCTATCGCTTTCCTTGTTCCCTTCCTCCTGCCTTCCTTATGTATAATTTTAATTACTAAATACATATTAATGAAGATATCGTAATATTGACAGAATATATTTCAATGTATTATATTTCACTGTTAAAAATCAACCAGTTTATGGTTGATAGTATTTAAACCATAGCATAAAATTTATTTACCAAAAATTATTTTCAGAAAATGGTTCTGACAGAAGAGAAAGCTCAATAAAACAAATATATATTCTACTCACTATTATCAAATATGTGGGTAGTATATAGTAAAAGGTTCACATCGAAGATGTATAAAGAACTCATAAAATTCAACAACAATGAAAACTGAAAACAAAACTGAAGTTACCAACTCAGTATTGGGGTGGTGGAAAGAAAGGATTTTATTATATGTGGTGAAGGATTATTGGCACTGTAGTG
>PVKC010051549.1:0-10403 GCA_004027635.1 Crocidura indochinensis | reverse complement strand
GGACCATATGGGGCACCGGGATTCGAACCGATGGCCTTTTGCATGAAAGGCAAACACCTTACCTCCATGCTATCTCCCGGGCCCCATAATAACAATTTTTTAAAATGTGACAAACATTTACTTGAAACTTCTGTTTTGGCAATGGTGATTGCTAAATCATGAAACTACAAAATATAGTCTCATCCACAAAGATCCTGAAATGAGATTCAGGATTAAAATATTATCAGAAGACCCAGCCACTGTTATGTCAGTGAACTTTAAAATTTCAAATTATCCAATTAAGTCAATTCTAACTGACCCTCCTGAGAAACAAATAGAATATTCAGAAAACCATATGAAAGGGTGCTAATCCACTGATCCCCAGTTTTGGGTTTAAGGGCAGGAGCTGAATTACAGTGGGGAAAAGGACACACAATTATCTATGGACTATCCATAATGCTCAAATATCTGGTTCACTTTCTAGTTTCTCAGTGCAATATGAGAAGCCATATAGTTATAGGACCATAATCACCTTTCTTAGTTCCCTCCTCTAACTATTATTAATAGAATACCTGCTGGGTAAAAGCTGCACAAATTAGTATTACAAATTTGTGGAGCGTGCCAAGAACTTGTTGAAATATTCAAACATTTTTTGAGTTCAAGTACTTTCCTTATTAAAGAGGAAACAAAACAGTAGCTTTATGTGGACTGTGCCTGTGATTCTAAATTCTGAATGTCTTTTGAGGGTTTGATAAATGTGGCCTTTGTGTCATAGTAAAACATGCTAAAAGTCATGGAGAATTTTATAAAAAATATATATACCTCCTACTGTGCCTTGATCATGCAGCCAGCCTCTTCTATCAAAAGACTACTAAATATAGTCTCATCCACAAAGATCCTGAAATGGGATTCAGGATAAAAACATCATCAGAAGACTCAGCCACTGTTATGTCAGTGAACTTTAAAATTTCAAATTATCCAATTAAGTCTGTCATTTTAGCATAAGGGCAATATATTTGTGTTTTATAGAATTAAATGAGAAAATACTTTCATTCACAATTTGATGCAAGTGTTTTAAAAATCAAGATACTGCTGTCTTCAGGTTTGGTATCTTTGAAAAGAGATACTGGAAGGTATAAATTTAGGCCAAATGTGTGTGTGACCTAATTGTTTGACTTTCTGGATATGGCAGCTGCTTGGGACTTTGACTGTTTCAGCTGAAACAATTAGCCACAAGTGCTCATTCCTAACTCTTCTGCATCCCTGAGTAGGCAGTTATCTCCACTAATGAGCTGAGTGATCTGCCACAAGCCGCTTTATAGATGGAAAATTGAAGGTCAGAGTAGAAAACGCCGATGGCGCTGCTTTTCTAGTAGCTGTGAAGCACCTCACTCAGGCTTTGCATGTAGTTCACGTGGCTCCCTGAGTTTTTCTTAGGATCTGTTGTATGTACTTGACATTGTTCCAGAGTCTGAGGTTACCCTGGTATCCACAGCAAACAAAGCTTACATTCAGGATACAGAAAGCAGACAAATGCAAGTTAAGAAATATGAATTTCAGGTCATTCAATAGGTAGTATGTAATGATTTCTGAGGCTCGATACCCAAAGAAGTCTCTTGGAAAAGGAAGGAATTTAATCAGAGAGCTGAAAGATGAAAAATTTGTCTTATAGAATATGAATAATTATGATTTTAAGTTAGGTATGTTCTCAAGTGAGAGTACAAAGGTCTACTATAGGGAACTACAGGGAGTATAGAATTACAGAGGGAGGAATGAACTAGATTTTGAAGGATCTAGAAGACGCTGTTTAAATGAAACTTTGCTCAATCTGTTTTTTTATTCTTTTTTATCTTTATTATTTACTGCTTTATTAGTTTCTGGGACACACAGTGGTGCTCAGGGGTTACTCAGAAAATCACCCATGGCAGGCCGGGGGCCTACATGGAATTGAGCCAGATCTCTCCCAGGTCATCTGCATGCAAGGCAAATGCCTCACCACTGTGCTATCTTTCTGACCCCATTTTGCTCAATTTGTGACAGAAAATTATCATTTTGTATATATGTATATGTATATAAATATAATTATTATATATAATAGGTGCTCCAAGAGCTTAGCGATGCTGTCTAATGCTTGACCTAGCAATGCATATCTGACATTTGGGGGCTGGACAGGTGGAGCTCAGGCTGTACCCTGAATAGGGAGCTACTCAGTGCCAAGGACCAAACTTAGTGACTCATATGTAACAATCATGTGCTTGTACTCTTGTGCCATCTCCCAGTCTCCCTAGCCCCTTCCCCATGGTAATATTTTAAGCAAGAGAGTGACTTGATCTGACTGAAACATTCATAACATTATTCCAGATGCTTCGTGGAGAATAGAAACGGAGTGGGGAGAAGGAGAAGAAGCAGAGATGCCAGGGGGAAAAGCTGTTGCAGCTGCTCAGACAAAAGCTGATAGATGAGAGGAGAGAAAAGAAAAAGGAATGCATTTTAGAGAGAGAACAAGAGACAGGCTTTTGGCAGGAAATGGAAGAAAAGGCAAAGAAAGGTCTTTAAAAATTAAAAATAATTTTTTATTTTTATTTCATTATAAGGCCATTATTTACAAACATTTTGATAGATGAGTCTTAGATATACAGTATTTCAACACCAATCCCAGCACCCGTGTCAACTTCCCTTCAATAGTGTTCCCATGTTACCTCCTGCCTCCCTATCTATCTCCCCTTACCTGCCACTTTGACAGACACATTTCAAAGTTTGGTGTTAGTATTTTAGAAAACTAAAAACTTTCTTAATGTCTTGTAGAAAGCCTTGGGAGAACAGCATGTCCTGAGATGACAGAGCCGGCTGGAATGGGCAGGAACACATTTGTGGAGGAGTTTGTCTTCATTTTTATTTCCAAAAAAAATCCTAAAATAAGGATAGAGGTGCAATTAGATGATTTGTGAAGGAAATCAAGGTTACACAGGTCCAAGAGCAAGTGGAGGCAAGCATGGCAAGTCAGTCATTGGGGGAATACTTGGTTAAGCAAGTTTCACCTGGAGAAATTGGGAATCAGTGTAGAACTTGTATCTCAGTGTTTTTCTACCAAAGTGGTAAGAAAATGGATTTCCAGGTCATAAAAATTATGGGAACACCAGCCACACAGCTGAAATCTGTCAATCTCTGGAGAAGAGGTGGGCCCTGTCAAAGCCAAGAGAGCTGCACCCACCACTCAAAAACACCTCTTCACCAATAGTCCAGATTCAACACTCAACTATGGCTCTCTGAAGAAACACCATACTATCCAAACCTCCAGGAATACCACTATTTGGGTTGACATAACCAGGACTTTTTGGGAGTGAATGTGGACACCCTTCCCCCACTTTCTCATACTCCTGGAAGTCCTAACAGCTGAAAATACACTCCATGAAAACCACAATATTAGCCACAGAGCTTGGAATTCCTAAGACGTGCAGCCTCATGTGAAGTTGTAGGAAAACTCCACATATTTAGATGCCAACATGTATTTAAAGTCACCTAATGTTCAGAAACTAAGGAAGTAACAGAAAGATTAGCTATCAATAAGGGCTTAGTAAACTTCTGATAATGTCTTAATGACTTTATTGTGAGACAGAATAATTTTCACAAATTTTCTTGTTGCTGTACTTTTAAATATAATTTCATTATTTCTTGCCTAAAACAAGCAATAAGAAATATATTATTTTGTTCCTGCCAAAGGGGCAGTTTGGAAATGGGTGGGAATTTGAGGACAATGGTGGAGGGAAGTTCACTTTAGTGATAGGATTAGGTTTGGTATATGAAGTGACAGAAACAAATGTATTATGAGCAACTATATAAAAGCATGTTCTTTAAATAGAGTATAATTTAAAAACAGCATTTTGAAACCATTGATGTGCATGCTAAGAAGTGGAATTGCTGGGTTATATGAAAACTCAAGTCTTAGTTTCTGGAGAACGTTTTATATTGTTTTCAAAAGAGGCTAAACAAGTTGACATTCCTACCAATAACAGATATAGAGAGTCATTTTTCCCCCAGGTCCAAGCCAACATGTAGTATTATGTCAACATTAAAACAAACTCAAAGATAAGAGAAAAAACTTTTGGCAAAATGATGTCAGTCTGTGCATATTTAAAATTCAATTTCTCGGGGCCCGGGAGATTGCATGGAGGTAAGGTGTTTGCCTTTCATGCAAAAGGTCATCGGTTCGAATCCCGGTGCCCCATATGGTCCTCCGTGCCTGCCAGGAGCAATTTCTGAGCATGGAGGCAGGAGTAACCCCTAAAATTCAATTTCTCTTTATGATAAATCCTTAATGGTTAAAAACTGGAAAGGTTCATAGACAACCTAGGAAAATGTCTAAGCCCTCTGTACAAATTCAAATATTATAGTATAAGAATAAACTATATTTAAGAGGAAAAAAACAGATTAAATTTTAGTCATTATTAATGTTCCTTATCAATAATGGTGAATACATAATCATAATGCTAAGAGAAAGTGGGAGAAAACTAGAAATATTAAGCTGAGAGTCACAGAATTTCCTTTATCTAAAAAACTTCTAGAGAATACATTGGAAAAATCCTCAAAGGTATCAACTCAACAATATCCCAACTGCTGAGAAGTATATATTTATTCTCCAGGTCCCTGGCTGGAAACAGTCGATTTTCCCCTAAGTTTAACAAAAGTGGTCCAAGATACTTTTTCTCCTTGGAGAATACTGTTTTCATCAGTCAGCATGAACTGTGAATAGATACTCCTTGCTTAACGACCTACCTGTTTAGCAACTGCTCGCACTTACGACCATCTCTTCACCATTATTTTATTTTATTTTAAATATCCTTTTTCTATCTTGTACACTCTACAGCACAGTACTGTGGTTTTGGTGCTTTAATGTACCTACTTTACTAACTTTATGTTCTGTAATACATTGCAGTACTGTGTGTAAATTACAAAACCTATGCAAATTAAGACAAGTGGAAGTTTTCAGTTTGATCTTTCTTGTTATTTTACTTATTCAGAATACTGTATTGTCAAGTATCATACATATACTGTACTACTGTATACAGTACATGCAGTTCCTCACTTAACGACCAATTCGCTTAACCAACAAGTCTTTGAAATGGAACTTGGTTGTTAAACGAGGAGTATCTGTACATAAAGTATACTTTCTCATTCTACATAGATTGCCTTCAAGAATGGGGAAGTACCATAGACTTTGAATGTTCTCCTAACTCCAATGGAGACTCTGTTCCGAGGTCCATACGATAGTCAGTCTTGTTAGTCTCAACTATAAGAGTGAAAAGTTAGTAATTCAATAGCAATTCAAGAGCCACGAGTATCAGAAAATGGCGACTTCCATAAGAATTTGTCAGATAAATAATGATAACTGACGTGTCAATTTTTGCACTTCTCTGTATGGTTTGGTACAACTCTGTATGGTATGATTTAATTTTCTCTGTATAATATAACTCAGATACATCCTCTAACTCTACCTTTTTAATTGGACTAAACAAAAATACACTTTAATAGCTGCTGGGGGATGTGGAATCATCATTATGAGTTGCAATTATCACTTCTGAAATCACAAAAATTATGTTGTCATACTCACATGAGCATTTCTCCCTACTCAGAAGATCAGGGCCCTGAAATAAAGCACTTTCTATATGGTTTATCTATTCTGAAGATATTATTTTACCTCTCCTTCTTTTGATAGCCATCTTTTCTTGGGTTGAACCTTCTCCCTGACCTGCCCCTTCTAAGCTGTTCAGTATTTTGGGGTCAGATTTTGGCAAACGGAATCCCTATTGCTGATTTTGCAAATAAAGTTTTATTGGCACACACCATGAGCATGTCTTTGCACATCATCGATGGCTACTTTCATGAGCACTTTACCCAAGACTTACTAGTTCTTAGAGCCTGAAATACTATATGCTCTGTTGAAAGCATTTTCCAGCCTCTGCTTCTAATTCATAGAAAAGTCTGTAACTTTTGGAAATTTTTTTCTCTCTGGTTACAGTATTGTGCTAAGCAACAACTCTGTCCTTTTTAGCTGAATGACTATTGTTACTTATACCTATGTTTCCAGATCTTCAAATAAGGGAGAATTTTAATTACAAAATTTTGTTCTGAAGACATTTGAATGTTATAGAGTATTGACTCTAGCATTAAGTCAGTTGCATAAGCATTACTTACTCACAATTCTGATGTCTTAAGTTATTGCACACACTAGTTCCAACCTTCAAACACAGCTGAGTCACTAAATTAAATAATTATAGAAAATATGAGATAGAAAAGAGTGATTCAGAAGTCACCCAATTTAAAAATAAAATTATAAGGAACAATAGCAAAGTCAAACTTCTCCCTGAGTGAAGAAATAAACCAGAGACATTATTTAAAAACTAATATGGCATTGTAACCCAGAACAGATTTCCAGTGAGAGGAATTACAGCATATGGTATTTCACACACAAAAGGTAATTAAGAACTGCCTTGGAAAAGAGCATTTGTAGCCACCTCATCAGTGACCTAGCAGGCTGGTTTGTATCAGTTACTATTCATTACTGTCAGTAAGAACAAAACAGAGTATGATTAATGCAATCCAGTGCAATGAATTGCAACAGAGGATGACACCTCAAAAAAATTGAGGATCAGAAAAAAATACCATTTTCTAAGTTTAGGGATCCCATTTGCTTTTAATAACAACTTTAATTATCATCAAGATTGCTATTAACAAAGTAATCAGTATTTAAACATGCCTACTAGTTATCTATAAGCTTTGTACATTCATTTTTTTAATCCTTAGAAATGCCAATGAGATAGATATTAACATGATTCCTAATTTACAAGTGAGGATTTAGATTTTAAGAAGTCAAGTAACATATCCAGAGAATAGGTACTAACACCAGAATTTGCAATCCAAGCAGCACTCCACACCCAGGATCAGGCTCTGAATTCTTGTTCGATGTAATACCATTGCCTTTTCACTTGGAATTTACATTTTGAAACTAGATATTTAGCCCAGTTCAATATTTTCTATATCAGCATTTTTCAATGAAAATACAGTGGAATGTATTTTGAATGAAATATATTGGAAACACATTTCCAATGGAAATCCAATGAGAATATAAATATATAAATTTTCTAATTTATATTTTCTCAGTAAGCAAATTCAAAGGGATAAAAAATAATTGATGGAATTAATTGTACTAATATATTTCACCTAACCCAATATATCCAAATATTAACAATTCAACATATAATTAAAATAAATGTATTGAGATATTTTCTTTTATTGAGATACTTTACATTCTCCTTTTGCATTACATCTAAATCTCTTGAGTAGTTACTTAAAGCATGTCTGAACTGAATTTAATGACCAAAGTTTTTTTAATTATTTTAGCTATGTGTATATATATATATATATAAACTTTCCATTGAAAAAGTATATGTATGTATTATATTAAATGTAAACCATGTTAATCTAAATGAACTTTTTGATTCTTTAAGTATTGGTCATTCTAATTATGTTCTATTTAAATTAAATTAATTTTATATTCATTGCCTCAGCTCCAAGTACTCAAGCCACATACGGTTAGTGTGTACTATACAAGTGTCTGTACATGCCTTTTGTATCTTATATATTGAAGGAAACTTGGAAATTAATAAATAGTATAATAAATAGAAAAAAATTGGAAACCCCAGGAGTAGATTCCAAATCAATATCAGATAACTTTAACTTGATCACTTAACATTGCTAGACTTCTGGAAAGTGGTGAGAGAAGCTGCATCTCTACTTACTTCCTTACATTTTTTGTTAAGCTACTAAGCTCCAAAAGAACATTATGGCCACCAAGTGTTCCCAGATCGATTGATCTAGGCTAACAATACTGAGGCCTTCTGTAAATGGGAGCAGGTATATTTCCTTTTAGTCTGAAATCACAGCAACCTGCAGCCAGTCCCAACACCCCTACAGAAACAGCCAAGTTCCATAACTTAACCTTATCAAACCACCAAGCAAGCACCAAAGTGTTCCAGATTAATAGATCCTGGAGCAAGCAACCACATATGCAGTTGCACAAGACCCCAAATTTTTATAGTATTGTCAGACCAGTAGGATTACAGCACATCTAAAGTTAAAGTTGCATGATAGATTCCCACCAAGCTTACTGAGCCTAAACAGCAACACAGAAGGCTCAACTAGCATCAACCACAGCTCAGTAAATCCCTAGATAATGACGTAGTAATACCATTGAGTAATAACAGTGATTACAAATTGACCCTATTTATCTACCTTTTGATAATTCCATTTGCCTTTGTGTTGTAACAAACAACATAAAGTAGTTTTTTTTATGCCTGCTAAAAGGTATTGAGTGAGAAACGGGACATTGGTAGAAGGAAAGTCACAGTGGTGGTGAAATTGACATTGGAATATTGAACGCCTGAAGCAACAGTATTATGAACAACTTGGTAAATCATATTGCTATGATGAAAAATTACATGTAATTTCAAATTAATACCCTATGATCAAGCTAACTACTTTTCGCAATGAATAGCTCAAATTCTGTCTCAGGGTATATGTTTATATTAGTCCAAGAGAGATCAGCATAAATGGTGTCTCAGATTAGGAATGAAATAGAAAAGCAATAATGCATATGGTAAAAATAGACTTACATAGAAAGATCTCCAGATTTCCAGTGCCCTAAATTTAATGGTTGAGGAAAAAGTAGTGGCTCAATAAACATTTGTGAGTTCATAAATAAGTACTGGATAGATAAATAAATGTCTTTGCCAAACTGGCTTAAATATCAGCTCTACCCTTATTTGGTTGCCTAAAAAACAAAATGTATCTAAAATAATTACATCATCCCTATCTGATACATATGGTTGTTTATTTAGACAGATGGTTCTTTATATGCAGTCCTTTATAACATGTTGCTACATAAACATCACCAGAGATACCAGTACTAAACATGGACCCATCCTAATCACCTGAAAAACAGAAAAAATACTTCCTCCCCAGGCAGAAGCTGAACAAAGTGTGTTCTGTTGTATGCCAATAGTGCTATTCGAAAGAAAACAGGAAAACTAAAGCCAAACTTGAGAAAATTGCTAGTCAAATTTATGAACTTCAGAAATTCTTAAACTTCCTAATATACTAAAGTGCATTAAGGACTCAAGTGAAGAAATCCCGTTTACAAAATGTATCAAACTCATTTAGCAGCACACATTTTTTCTCAAAAATCAATATAGGATTATTAGCCAGACAAATCCACCATAGTGGAAAATAATTATTTAAAAGAAAAATGAATGGGGCCCGGGAGATAGCATGGAGGTAAGGTGTTTGCCTTTCATGCAAAAGGTCATCAGTTCGAATCCCAGTGCCCCATATGGTCCCTCGTGCCTGCCAGGAGCAATTTCTGAGCATGGAGCCAGGAGTAACCCCTGAGCACTGCTGGGTGTGACCCAAAAAAAACAAAACAAAAAGCAAAACAAATAAAAGAAAAATGAATGCATCAAATGGGGGGGGGGGAACAAGTTACCAAAAACTTACTAATAAACAGTGGTTCCTAAAGAAAGAACTCTGAACAATTTTACCTTTATGAGGAGTAATTCCCAAACTGAATTTTAAACCTAAAATATGGTCACTGTATTCATTTCTTTGTCATGTCTAATTTCTTTTTTTTTTATTTTTATTGTGGCCAAAGTGCATTACAAATCTTTCACTTCATCATTTATGGTACATAGTGACAATGAATGAGGGGCATTCCCACCACCTGTTCCCAGTATGCATCCCATATCTCCCTCCTTTACCCCCCAGAATACTAGTGCAACTGATCTCCACGTTGCAGCTTGTTTTGAGCAGCTATTCCACCGTCACTGGAGATAAAAAGGATAAGAAAAAAATGGAGTAAAAAAGTTGGTGACAACTACCAAAAAAAGAAAGAAGAGAGAGAGAAAAAAAAAAGAAAAATGGAAGAAAAAAGAAAGAAATGGACCTGGCAAATATAAATAGAAATAAAAATAAATTTCTTAATAATAACCACAAGAGTGTAAAAGAAAGAGAATAATAGTAGAAGAAAAAAAGTAGGAAAAAATAAAGTCAAAAACTGGCAAATCAAAACAAAACAAGGAAAAGTATGGGTGTTGGAGTGGTAGGGTTTGGCATTACCCCCACTTTTTTTTTTTTTTTTTGCATAGGCACAGCAAACGTTGGGGGGGCAAAGGAATTCCCATGGCCTAAGACGGTGGTCGGCAACCTGCGGCTCGCGAGCCACATGTGGCTCTTTACACTTTTAATTTGGCTCTTCTGGGGCCGGCATGGTGGCGCTAAAGGTAAGGTGCCTGCTTTGCCTGCGCTAGCCTAGGACAGACCTAGGTTCGATCCCCCAGCGTCCCATATGGTCCCCCAACTAGGCGCAAATTCTG
>PVKC010051548.1:0-10384 GCA_004027635.1 Crocidura indochinensis | reverse complement strand
TGTATGTAAATATACTTAGAGTTAATATATATAGTGATAGAAGTTATAGAATACAAAGGAATATAAAGAACTAAATTGTAACCCAAGTCCCTATAAATCATAAATCATTCCTGCCATTCATATTAAAACCAAGAGAACTAAAATAAAAAGAATTGAATAGCAGTTATATTAGATTTATCCAAGTCACATATATCTTTGCTGCTTTTCAAAAAGAAAATATTACAGTAAAATTATTATACTCAAATGTGTTAATAATAAGTTAAAACCTCTTGCAACTATTTTTAATTTATTTTAATTTTATGTTATAGAATTCATTGTGATTTACAAAGTTCTACATATTTGGGTTTCAGACAATGAATCAGGGTCAATCCTACCACAAGTGTCCACCTCCCTTACAAATATTTTATATATCACAATAAAATGTTTTGAACAGAAGATTAAATAAATAAAATATGTTCATATTTTTATTTAAACACTGTAATTTATTTTATTTAAACACCATAGTCCATGAGTGAGTTTCAGTCTTACAATATATAGTAGATATATAGTATATATATATATGTATCTACTATATATTGTATATATATATATATGTATATATATATATCATCCTCACCCATTAAGCCTTTCACCTCCACCTCAGATCAGTGGAATAGACTTGAGTATGCAGAGATTGTTCTCAAACATACAGTAAATTAATCTTTGATAAAGGGGCAAGAAATACAAAATGGAGCAAGGAAAGCCTCTTCAACAAGTGCTGCTGGGACAACTGGTCAAAGACACGTAAAAAAGCAAACTCAGACCCTTAGCATAACACCATACACAAAGATCAAATTCAAATGAATTAAAGACTTTGATATCAGACCTGAAACCATAAGTATATAGAAAAAAACATTTAGATAAAATACTATAGACCAAAGGCATCTTCAGGAGGAAACATCACTCTCCAAAACAGTTGAAGCAGAGATAAACAGATGGGACTGTATTAAGCTGAGAAGCTTCTGCACTTCAAAGGAAATAGTAATTAGGATATAAAGGCCACCCAGAGCATAGGAGGAACTATTTACCCAATACCTATCAAATAAGGGGCTAATATCTAAGATATACAAGGCACTGACAGAACTTAACAAGAAAAATTCATCTAATCCCATAAAAAATGAAGAGAAGAAATGAACAGACATTTTGTCAAAGAAGAAAGACAAATGTCCAAAAGACACATGGAAAAATGCTCCACAAAACTAATCATTAGAGAAATGCAAATCAAAACAACAATGATGTATCATCTCATGCAACAGTGACTGGCACACATCACAAAAAACAAGAATATGGTAATTCCATATAATCCAGCACTTATGGAAAACAATAGTGAAATTCCTTAAAAAAAAAAAAAACTTGAGCTCCCATATGATCCAGTTATACCACTCCTAGGAAAATATCTGAGGAGCACAAAAATACAATACAAAAATACCTTCCTCAAATATATTTATTATATTCAAATGCAGTGCTATTTATAATAGCTAGAATCTGGGAACAACCCAGATGCCTTTCAACAGGTGAATGGCTAAGAAAAGTGTGGTACATGTACACAATAAAATATTATTCAGCGATAAGGAGAGATGAAATCATAAAACTTTCCAATACATGGATGGACACGGAATCTATTATGCTGAGTAAAATAAATCAGAGGGATGGAAATCTTTGAACAGAATAGTCTCACTCATCTATGGATTTTAAGAAAAAAGAAGCATTATTGTAATAATGCCAAGAGAAGATAGAGATGAGGGCCGGAAGGACCCCATAATGAGTGGTGAGTACAGTTAGAAAAATAACCACTCTAACAACTATCATGATAATGTTAATGATTCAGAGAAGTAGAATAATTGTCAAATACCGGCAGGAAGTAGGGGAGGAGGGAGTTGGGGAACACTGGTGGTGGAAATGTTGCACTGGTGAAGGAGGATGTTCTTTTTATAACTGAAACCGAACTACAAACAATTTTTTAATCATGGTGCTTAAATATATTCAAAATAAAATAAAAATTTTTTTATATTAAATAAAATGCATAAAGTAAAAATTGAACTTTCCAGTAAAAAACAAATAAATAAAAATTTTACATCTTTTTATTTAAACACCATGATTTATTTTATTTTACTTAAACACCATAATTTATTATTGAATTTCAGGCTTACAATATATACCACCCATTATTCATGTAGTTTTCTCCTCCAGTTTCTCTAGTTTCCTTCCCATTGTCTCTTTGTCTGCTCTGGGGCAGGCAGTTAGCCCTTCCCCCACACGTTGTTCTCTCATTATTTTTTATCTTTTTAGACACTGGTTTGCACTATTCTTAATAAAGGAATACAGTGCATATCACTTTATCTCCATCCAACACCCAGTTATTGTTCCTTGTGATCAGTCCCCACAACCTTCTGTGCTCTAACTGCATTGTTTCTACTATTTGCTGCAAGCATCCTACCATGGACTGGTCCTACTGGCCTTCCTCTCTATTGCCTCTAGATACTATTACCACATTATCATTTATTTTTATTATATACATAACTAATTTAAGTTAAAATCTTATTTCTTTTATTGTTTTTTGGGTCACACCTGGCAGTGCTCAAGGTTACTCCTGGCTCTGAACTCAGAAATCGCTCCTGGCAGGCTCAGGGGACCATATGGGATGCTGGGATTTGAACCACCATCCTTCTGCATGGAAGGCAAATGTCCTACCTTCATGCTATCTCTCCGGTTCCTTAAGTTAAAATATTCTATGGTATCTGTCTCCCTCTGATTCATTTACTCAGTATAATAATCTTCATATTCATCCATGAAATAAGCAAATTTCATGACTTCATTTTTTTCCTAATAGCTGCATAGTATTCCATTATATTGATGACCATAGTTTCTTTAGCCATTGTTTCTAGAATCGAGCTACATTAAATTGACATGCTTCTGCACCTAAAAAAAATGGTGACTAGGATAAAAGAGTAGCCATAGAATAATTGAAACTCCTCTCCTAATACCCATCTGATAAGGTGATAATATCTAATATGTTCAACACACTGGTAGAGCTCAGCAAGAAAAAACATATATTCTAAAACTGAGAAGAATAAATGAATAGACACTTTTTCATGGAAGAAATATATGTCTAAAAGGCACAGAAAAAGTCTGCCACATCACTAATCAGAGACATACAAATAAAAAAAAAAGCAATTAGGTACCATCTCACACCACAGAGAACGACACATTTCAGAAAGCACAGGAATAACCAGTGTTGGCATGGATATGTGGATAAAGAGACTCTCTGTCACCTATAAAGGGAATTCTGACTTGTTTAGCCTTTTTGAGAAACATTATAGATATTTCTCATAAATACTGGAAATCGAGCTCTTGTATGCTGCAGCAATACAACTCCTACCATATACCCTAGAAACAAAAGACACAATACAAAACTTTCATCTCCTATCCTATGTTTATTGCACCACTATTTAAATATTCAAAACTTTGATCAAAGCACTGTTTATTGGTATAATTTTAATTACTAATTTACAATGAACTATGTTATTTAAAAACTATTAGAAAATTTGAAGTCTATTAATAAAGAACTCCCCAAAACAAGTATTGATAAAGGATGTCTCTCTTCTTTCTAACTTAAAATATCACAGTTTGCTATAACCTAGTATATATTATAACAAATATAATATTCACATGATTGATGCTACACAGGAACAATTAAACCAGATAAGGTAATATAATAGAAAATTTTTGTGAGAAAGGTGATTTCTAAAGTCATCTTCAGTTAATCTACAACTATAATCAGAATTTTAAAAAAAACAACAGAAATTCAACTTTGATTACCTGAGTCAGTGATATGTGAGATAGAATATTCAAGGTGATAATATAAAGTTCAAACCCTTATCAAAATCAAGATTACTACGAAGAGCTTCCAGTGATTTATTTAATGGACAGTAAAATCTCACTATGGCATTCTAGAGCAGTGAGGCACACTATATTGTGGCATTACTATATATTGTCAATGATATTTATAGTATACGATTGCATAAGAAAAAGTCAAAATTAAAATAATTCCCCTACATAGAACTTTAATGTACTTAAAAATGGAAGTATTATATTGGATATTTTTTAGACAGAGAACCTGAATATTGTCACACTGAAGCCTCTCAATATTAGTCCACAAAGGCAGTGTGAGTGTTGAAATTTAGTCTTTTTCTTCAAATAATGTACCTTGACATAAGGATTCATAAACTGCAGAGATCAATTTTAATAATCCTAAAAATAAATTATGAGGGGCCGGAGAGATAGCATGGAGTTAAGGCGTTTGCCTTTCATGCAGAAGATCATTGGTTCAAATCCCGGCATCCCACATGATCCCCCATGCCTGCCAAGAGCGATTTCTATGTGTGGAGCCAGGAGTAATGCCTGAGCACTGCCCGGTGTGACCAAAAACCAAAACCAAAATAATAATAATAATAATAATAATAATAATAATAATAATAATAATAATAAATTAAGAATTAAAGCTGTCTTCACTTATCCCCTACCAATGTCTTTTTGCATTACCAATTAAAAATTAATTGTTCTTGGGGCCCGGGAGATAGCATGGAGGTAAGGCGTTTACCTTTCATGCAAAAGGTCATCGGTTCGAATCCCGGTGCCCCATATGGTCCCCCGTGCCTGCCAGGAGCAATTTCTGAGCATGGAACCCTGAGCACTGCCGGGTGTGACACCCCACCCCCCAAAAAAAAGAATTAATTCTCGTAACCATGCTACTTGCCGGGTAGGGGGAGGGGCGATTGATCCAGGCTGACCTGTGGAGCTTGGTTGCTGCCACTGGAGGACCTGTGGAGCTCAGTCACTCCAACCCAAACCCCCAAATGCAAAGAAACATGGGCAAAATAAGGAAGACACTAAAAACCAGGGATATGGAGAGTAATCCTATAAGTTCCCAATTCCACCAAAATGCGTGAGCCCAATAGATGAAGACCTAAAATCAACATTGCAAGTCATGGCAAAAGAAATCATGGATTCACAAGCCAGTGAATTCAAGAAATTCATAGACGAGCAAATCAACAAACTCAAAGAAGAACTTTTATAGAACATGAGAGAATCCATACAAATGGAATTAAAGGAAATAAATTGTGACTTAGCAAGCCATAGTAGCAGAATTACACAGTTGGAGAATCACATAGAAGAAATTGAGGCAAAACTACAAACCAAAAATGACAAAGAAGCCAATAAGAAAATAAAAGGTAAGCATTGGAAGAAAAAGTTAGTTATTTAATGAATGAAGACAAAATAAATAACCTATGGAATGTAGGAATACCAGAAGGAGAGGAAATAAGAAAAGGGGGAGAACAAGTGGTTAGGGAAATAATAGCATAAAACTTTCCTAACATCATGAAAGTTGCTTTGGTGCAAATACAAGAGATGAAAATAGTCCCTAATCAAACATACCTTAATAAACCAGCACGAAGACATATAGTAATCCAAATAGCAAAAAAAAACAAAAACAAAAACAAAAACAAAAAAAAAAACAAACACACACACACACACACAAAACACAGAAAGATGAACTCCTTGAAGCAATAAGGGAGAAAAATATCCGTCGACTACAAAGGAAGGAACATAAGAATCAAACCAGATTTCCCAGTTGAAATAATTCAAGCAATAGTACAGTGGAATGATAATTTAAACAACTGAATGAAAGAAACTTCCAACCTAGAGTCCACTACCCAGCAAAACTCTCATTCATATGGGAGGGAGGACTAAAAACATTCTCAGACAAAAAAGAACTCACAGTATTAGGTCAAACAAAACTGATTCTAAATGATATACTCATTGATCTATTATACAATTCAAACACCGGATTGTAACAACAATCACCCTACTCAATACAACTGCACAATAGTCCTCCCTAGCAATAATTTCTTTGAATGTTAGTGAACTAAACTCTCCCATTAAAAGACACTTAGTAGAGACTTGGATTAGAAAAACAAAAACCAGATTTCTGCTGCCTGCAAGAAACACACCCACAAATACAGAATAGACACAGGCTTAGAGTAAAAATAATGAAATCAATTATTCAAGCCAATGGAAACAAAATAAAATCTCTATAGCCATTCTTATATCAGACCAAATTGCATTCAACCTCAAGAAAGTGATCAGAGACAAAGGGGGTCACTACCTATTGATCACAGGCATGCTAGATGATGAAGTACTAACTGATCAATATTTATGCACCAAATTCAGAGCCAGCAAAATATGTAAGGCACTTGCTTACAAACCTAGATAAACATATAAATGGCAATGTGATAATGGTAGGAGATTTCAATACTCTACTATCACCAACCACTGGACAGATCCACCAGACAGAAAACTAGCAAATAAATAAGATCCCTAAATGAGAAATTAGAAGAACTAGGGCTAATAGATTCATATAGGGCCCTCCACCCCAAAAAGCAGAATGTACATTCCTCTCAAGTGCTCACAGAACCTTCTCTAGATTAGACCATGCCTTAGGATATAAATCTAACTCGCATAAAGGCACAAATATAAAGATTATTAGAAGTACCCTATCAGATCACTATGCAACAGAGATCAAGATTGACAATAAAAAGAATCTATGGAGAAAATTCAACACCTGGCGATTAACAACATGCTGATCAATAATAGCTGGATTAAAGAAGAACTCAAGGAAGAAATAAAACTATTCCTTGGACAAACGATAATGAAAAGACAAATTGTCAAAGTCTATGGGACACAGCAAAAGCAGTAATTAGTGGGAAATTCACAGCAATACAGGCCTATGTCAGGAAAGAAGAGAAGGAAAAATAAGCAATTTAAAGGGACACCTTAAGGAGCCGTATAAACAGGAGCAAAGAAACCCAAACACAACAAGAAGACAAGAAATAATAAAAGCCATAGAAACTAAGAAAACAACAGAAAAAAATCAATGAGACCAGGAGTTGGTTTTTCAAAAGAATAAACAAGATTGACAAACCACTGGCAAGACACACACAAAAAACGGAGAAAAAACTCCCAAATAAATAGGATCACAAATGAAAGGGGAAATATTTCAACAAACCCCCAAGAAATCCAACACATCATTAACACTTATTTTGAACAACTATACTCAGTCAGGTTAGAAAACTCAGAAGAAATCGGGGCTGGTGAGGTGAAGCTAGAGGTAAGGTGTCTGCCTTGCAAGCGCTAGCCAAGGAAGGACCTCGACATCCCATACGGTCCCGCCAAGGCAGAGGCAATATCTAAGCACTTAGCCAGGAGTAATCCCTGAGTATCAAACAGGTGTGGTCAAAACAAAGCAAAACAAAACAAAAAACACACTCACACAAAAAGAAAACTCAGAAGAAACTGATAGATTTCTGGAAAAATATCTTCCAAGACTGGAGAAAATGAATCAGTAATTAAGAAACTCCTCAAGAATAAATCCAGGTCCAAATGATTTCACAGGTGAATCCTCTCAAACATTCTGAGAAGAATTACTACTATTGATCCAAAGGCTCTTCCAATACATTGAAAAGACAGGAATCCTCACTAATTCCTTTTCTGAGGCTAATATCACACTCATTCCCAAAGATGGCAAAGACACTCCAAGAAAGAAAACTACAGACCAATCTCACTAATGAATATAGATGCAAAAATCCTCAACAAAATAAATCTTAGCAAACCGAATCCAGCACTAAATCAAAAAGATTATGCACCTTGACTAAGTGTGTTTCATACCAGGAATGCAATGATGGTTTAACATACACAAACCAAAAAAAATCATACACCATATCAACAAGAAAGACAAAAATCGCATGATTACGTCAATCGATGCAGAGAAGGTGTTTGACAAAATCCAACACCCATTAATGTTGAAAAGGCTCAACATAATTGGGCTGGAAGGAACCTTCCTTTAGATAGTTGCAGCTATCTATAAAGAGCCCACAGCCAGCATTATCTCTTCAAAAATGTCTCCTCAAAAATGGTGTTGGAACAATTGGATAACCACTTCTAAGAAATTAAAAATTTATCTATACCTCACACCTTACATAAAAGTCAACTCAAAATGGATTAAAGACCTTGAAATCAGACCCGAATCCATAAAGTTTATTAAGGAAAAAATAGGCAGAAAACTGAAAGACCTATATATCAAAAAAAGTCTTTGAGGATAGCATGCCAATAGCAAGAGCTTTAGCATCAAATCTAAATTGATGGGACTACATCAAACTAAACATTTTCTGCATGGCGAAAGAAACCCTACTTAAAACTAGAAGACAACAGAATGGGAAAAAATTTTGTACTGAACACTTCAGATAAAGGGCTGATATCTAGGAGATATGAAGTACTCAGAAAGTAAACTCCAAAAAATCTAATAAAGTCAAGGAAAAATGGGAAAAGGAAATGAATGGACACTTCTCTGAGGAAGAACAAAATATGGCCAGCAGACACATGAAAACATGCTCACCTTCACTCATCATTAGGGAAATCCACATAAAGACAACAATGAGGTATCACCTTACACCAGTGAAGATGGCTCCCATCAAAAATAATGGGAACAATCTCTGTTGGTGGGATGTGGTAAGAAAGGAACTCTCATCCATAGATGTTGACAATGCTCCCTGGTCCAACCCCTATGGAAAACAGTGTGGAGAATGCTCAGTAAACTCAGAATTGAGCTCCCATATGATCCAGCAATTGTTCTCCTGGGTATCTATCCCAAAGTCGGAAGGACATTCATCCCAAAGTATGTGTTCACTCCATTATTTACCGCAGCACTCAGCACAATACCCAAGATTTGGAACGAGATGAGTGGATCATGAAGATGTGGTATTTATACACATTTGAATACTACATAGCAGTTAGAAATGATACAATCATAGACTTTGTAGCAAAGTGGATGGATCTACAAAATATTATGTTAAATGAAGTAAGCCAGAAGATGAAGAATAAATACAGATTGATAGCACTTTTCTGAGGCACTTAGAATATACACCATATATACATTTAACACTCCAGGAAAAAATACAGTGGTCTAATAGGGTAGAAACTCCAAGTGAGCTAACAGGTATGTAATCAGCCTTTTGCTGCAAAGGCTATAATAATGTCTTATGGGTCTTATACAGGGTTACAGGTGAAGAATATGATTGGAAGTCAGAGACTCCAGCGAACACCTTACATAAGAATGTGTCTTATTGTCTTTACATTATTAGATTTAAAATAAGCTCTCAGCTTCTCTGTCCAACAGGGTAACTTGGATGCAGAGGGTGGATACCCTAATTTGGCACCTTGGTGCTCAGGCACACTAGATAATATATTCAGTTTGCATTATGAAAATGTCTATATAATACACTCCAATATACCTGGTTTATAGCCTCTGGTTTATAGCCTCTATTAGGACCTAAAGCCTGTGACCATCCAGACCACTGAAACAATCAACTTCGAACCACAGACTTATATTACAGGACCTACTACTCATCAAACACGTTTGGGCAAATGAACATTTCCTTTCTCTCTCCTTTCTTCTCTCTTCTCACTACTTCTTTCTTTCTCCCCTTTCTCTCTTCTTCCTCATTATCATCTTTACTTATTAATTTTAATCTTATTTTTGCCATATTTACCTATTTTTCTGTTCTCTTATCTTTTTCTCTTCCTTCCTCTTTTCCATAAGCTATAATTGTTTATCTTTATTCAACCAGTTCTTAAGACCTCAGACCCATCCTCTAACAACAGCTTAAGAACAGATCACTATTTTATGTTTTTATGTGGGCATGAACACAAAGAGGACTCCTCTATGAGAGCCAAATCTAAATTGTAAACAATCCATGCCTATAATGTATATAGGCCCTCCTATATACTATCCCTCCTCCGCACCTTCAGAAATCCTACTATCCCTTCACCCCACTATTCCAAACCGATATCCTACTTTATTAATACTCTTATCCCTCAGTTCTTAACCCTTTAGGTATCAAGACTGTCCTGCCCCAATAAGCCATTACCCAGCTTCCAAGTGAATAGACACCCACTCAGTCACATATGTCATCCTCCGGCAAGAATCTACAACCAACACCCCTGCTGACTCATGCTCTGTGGCCCTCTTTTTCGCTCCCCCCAATACAACAGTCTGTGGACTGTTATTTGATACTAAACTCAGCTCCAGAAGGTTACCTAGTGCAAGAACTCTACCCTAACCCTTTCTGCCACAAATCGTTTCTCAGTTTCAACAAGACCAGGGTGTGTGATGAAAATGTGCTCTGGGGGCCTGGCGGTGGCGCTGAAGGTAAGGTGCCTGCCTTACCACGCTAGCCTTGGACAGACCTCGGTTCGATCCCCCGTGCCCCATATGGTCCCCCAGGCCAGC
>PVKC010051547.1:0-10409 GCA_004027635.1 Crocidura indochinensis | reverse complement strand
AAATTATCTTGGCTGTGAACCTAAGTGCAGCAATGACAGGCTGCAGTTCTAAAGTATGAAGATCAGGCCTAGGAAAGCCAATTCCTGGAACCAGACCCTATGGGGATATTAAAGGAACTGGCCTCCTGATCAGATATAAGAGGCTAAATGGCAGCTGAAAAAGGGCCAGATAACAATTGCACCCTGAGTCTGCAGTAATGGTCATATAGCCAGATGACACCACACAGTGAATCTGGAGATGCCTGATCACTTCTCACTGTGCTAGCAGCATGCCATAACTGTCTGATATTACATTTGAAGTACAACCAATCCTAGCCCAACTTGTATTAAGGACCAGTAATTTTTAAAAGATCAGTGCTCAGAGGCAGGGACCCCTAGATTGAGCCCTATGTACCCTTTAAATTTGCCATGTGAGTCAGTCATTCTCGGGGAACTCTTTTCTTAGAAGATGTTGGACCCAGTATGCTGGATTAAACTCTCTGCATTTACATTACTACCTGTCTCCCTGGTGTTCTTTTGGGTGGCAGTCAATTTATAAAAGATATTTTTAGGTCTCACCTACCTTGTAAAGGTTTGAATGGGGACTTAAAACTGTGCCTGCAATTCCACTGCCCTCTTCTAAGAGCAGAAATTTCTGACATCCAAATTGTTTTAAAAGTGCAGTAACTTACCCGTATCTTTTTTTTGTTTGTTTGTGGTTTTGTTTTTGTTTTGGGGCCACACCCGGTGACGCTCAGGGGTTACTCCTGGCTATTCTCTCAGAAGTCGCTCCTGGCAGGCACGGGGGACCATATGGGGAACCGGGGGATCGAACCGTGGTCCATCCTAGGTTAGCGCAGGCACCTTATCTCCAGCGCCACCACCCGACCCCCAACTTACCCATATCTTAAAATCAATATATTCAAGTATGGCTGCTGGGAAACCACAGTATTCAGTGTAGTTATAACTTTTCTTACACAATTGCTTCTACAAAAACCAAACTAAATATAGTGCTATATTCTAAAGGGCAAATATTCACCATCAAACTGATCATTTTCATCTGAAATGTATAAAAGTGCTGCTTTGTTCTCTTGTCAGATACATATTCTGCTTTAATGTTAACACAGTATCCTTATCTTCTATATATTACAGTTAGTAAACTTATTGTGAAAGATAATTTGTTATTCAAATAATAATAATTTATAGGACCATCCTTACATATTTTAATCATTTTATTTAATTAAAGTTCCCTTGTTTAAAAGTTTAAAAAGTTACGTGAAATTGTACATTTTTTGCCCCCAAATCATTGGAATAATTTGTCCTCAGTGCATATTCAGTGAATCAATAGACTCCTATGATTAGCAGTGGCATCATATCTGGTATTAAGCCAATGAGATTATATTCCAGTATGTGTTATAGGGCATGTTAAAAAAAAAGAAAAGAAAAGAAAAAAATGAAAAAACTGTGTAAGTTAATGAAATGGAATTAACATAAAATATTTAACTTGAAAATATTCTAAATTACTGTTAAAGGTTCTATCAGTAAAATTTTATTTTACTGAAAATAGCTCAAGAAATAATCCATCAGGGGTTGGAATGATAGTATAATGGGTAGGACATTTGTCTTGCATAAATCGGACACCAGATCAATTTCCAGCACCCGATATAAGTGCCCTAAGTCTGACAGGAATAATTTCTGAGCATAGAGCCAGGAGTAATTCTGGGTGCTGCTGGGTATAGCATGAAAAACAAAACAAAACAAAGGAGTAATCCATGTAAGCCATTGTACTTATGGTAAATCATTACTGCATACAACTATCCAGGTAATTAACAGTAATTAGTTAATGTTCGAAATAACTCCCTATTTTTGTAACTTTCATTCCTATATTTTATTCTAGAATATAAAATGTTTTACCTTCACAATGTTGAGGGGGATAGTTTGGTTATGTGTTTATAAGATAATGACTATGCTTTAGGGAATTTTTCTTAAGAAAATAAACATCACTTATGAAAAAATGTTAAAAACAAAGATATCTATTAACTCTTATTTTAAGAGACTATGCATTTGAGAGCCACTGAAAATATCTAACAATAGAAATGATTAGGTAACTTTAATATGGCCATATCATAAAATAGTATGTAGCCACTTAAAAAATAACTTCAAGTAGTTTCCATAATAAGGTTATTTATTATTATTTTGTTTGTTTTGGGCCATATCCAGTGTCACTCAGTTCTTACTCCTGTCTCTGCACTGAGAAATAACACTTGACAGGGCTAACACTTGACTATATGGTCTGCCAGGGATCAAAAACAGATCAGATATGTGTTGACAAGCACTCTACCCACTATCTCTCTGGTCCCTCAATTTTACATTTTTATATCAGAACATTAACTAAAGTTTGCGTTCAAGATTTGGTGGGTGGGCCACACCCAGTGGTTATATCTGGATTACAACACTCAAGAGTTACATCTGGATCTTCACTCAGAAATTACTCCTAGCAGGGCCGGAGCAGTGGCATAAGTGGTAGGGCATTTGCCTTGCATGCGCTAACCTATGACTAACTGCAGTTAGATCCCCTGGCGTTCTATATAGTCCCCCAAGTCAGGAGTGATTTTTGAGTGTATAGCAAGGAGTAACTCCTGAGCATCACTGGTGTGGCCCCAAAAGCAAAATAATAATAATAACAACAATAATAATAATAATAATAATAAATTACTTCTATAAGGCTGGGGAAACCATATGAGATGCTGAAAACTGAACCCAGCTCAGCTTTGAGCAAAGCAAATGCCCTACCCCCTATGCTATCTCTTCAGTTCAGAGGTACAAGACTTTTACAGTCAAGAGCCAGATAAAATTCTTTGGATAGAGAATTTTACAAAATAGGTGACACAAAATATACAGTGGCATGTATGCATAATTGGATTGTGCATGACTAATTACATTTTCTTTACATTCCAGTTTTTTTAAATGTTTATTAATAAGTATATATCTTTTTATCATGTTGTTGTAAGCAAAGATTGATTTATAAATGTATTAAATAGAAGACATTGATCACATTCTTGCTGAAGCTGCGATTTTCTCTAAAGTCTCTCACATTTGTTTCCTCCAAAATTAAAATGCTAACTTAACAAATCACAGGGTGGGTTTTCCTCTATCATAAGAAGCCACTTAGCAAGCTATGAGGTTCCAAATTTGGGCTTACGAGAGTTTATCAGTGGATTTTATAATTTTCAGCACTGTCTAATGAAGAACTAGGTACCCAGTAAAGTGTTTGATCTATCCTTTTTGTAATATGTGTTAGATAAGTCCAAAAGCTTAGTTATATTCTAGAAGTTTTGGGTAAAATTTTTAATAATAAGTCAAATTACCTATTAATTCTTAAGGAAGCCTATGATGTAATTTGGAAACATATTCTATAGCCTTTAATAAATGCTTCTGAAATAACAATTAATTTATCTCATTATTAGACACACCTCTTCTGGATATGTATATTATTGGGGTGAGATGTCACCCCATATCAAGAAAGAGTCATTTCAATTTTCAGCAGACAGACAGCTTTCAGGCTTTTGAACACTTGGCATTTCCCATGCTTACTTCTGATCCGGCTTACAAACCCTGAGTTCTTCATAGAAATAGAATGCTACCTGAAACAGAGATAGTGGAATTGCTAATAACAATTCCATGCAGTAACAAGGATTTGGGATCAATTCCTCCCCCCTTGTACTCATCATTTTTTTCATCAGGATCCTATCATCCTGTCATTTGTGTTTTACAGACTAGTAGAAAAGACAGGTGATGTCATGCCAAACATTTTGGTTATGTGGGAAAATTTTCTTATAGTTCTCTCTTTACCAGGAAAGAAAATACTTCTATTAACTTAAATGTGGCAGAGAACCCTAAGTAGAACTTTTTTGCTCATGACTAGGCTGACAATGAGACCTTACAGCTAGCTCAACACTGAGAAATTGTGTGGAAGAGTCTGGTAGCTGTCTTTGCAAGGGAAACGCCTCAAGATTCCTTCTCTTGGGTCTTGTTAATATTCATGAATACTTACAATAAAATGGCCCCATGCAATCATGTATTCAACATACATTTTTGGCCTCCTGCTACACACAGACCATTATCCTCAGAAGTGTTGATATGGACCATAGGGCCTCATTTTATTTGTCATCCTCTCTTCATTTCACACTGAAGATAGCACATTCAACCCTTCCTATGGTGCCTCCTATAAAGGTTTGATATAATATGTCATAAAAAGAATAATTTTCTTTTGCTGGATGAGAAACCTGGTGAACCTGCTGAGCCCTTATCTGCCAGGAACTTGCCTTGCCAGTTGCCTATTGAAGAGGATGACTTTGATTATTGAAGAGGATGATAAAACTCAGAAGAGGAGTTTTATTCACTTAAAATCAGTGAAAAATAAATGAATACCCAGAAACAGGAATAAATGCTTCTGAAAACTGGTATTCTGGAAAACAAAAAGTAAAAGCCAATGGAGATCTGGAACTAATAAGTGAAAGTTTGAGACAGAATCAGGAACATATAAGAACAAACAGAAACACAAAATATGATATTGTCAGTTGTATCAGCCTAATATGAATTCTGTTTTGAAAATGGTATGAATTCTTGGATCCAAAATTCTTTATCCTTAGTCAAAGAAGTACATGTGTTTTGCATGCCTTATAATGTAGAGCATGTACAAGATCATCACGTTGATTCCTTCTATGTGATTTGTTAAGTGTTATGTAACAGCTGCTACACTAGGCACTGAGGACACAGACTTAAAGAAGTCAGTATGTTTCTCATTTACATGGAATTTAAAGCATAGTGGAAACAAAAGCTTTGTCAAAAATACATATAGAAATACAGAAACATAATCAAGATAAAGACTTCTGAGTTCATTAGTTGTCACTTATGACCATTACTTTAGAGATTATTTTCATATATTCTGGTAGGGTTAATACAAAGAGATATCCAATTCCTAAAAATATGTGTAATAAACCCTATTTTGTAGGCAAGGAACTTCATAAATACCTGATGTCTGGTGTGAAATTTCTAGTCATTTACATCCAAGGATTCAACTCATGATGTTGAACTCAAGTTGGTTGGTGGATCAGGGAGTTTCCAAAGAAGTTTTAGTATATCCGCTGTGAAAATCACTCATTCAGGCTTCTACAAGTAGGTAATCATAATTTCTGGGCAAAAGACTCCAGGCCTCCACAAGAAGTATCTTTACTTCGGCCTCTATAATCTCAACATGCTAGGCTAAGAGATTTGTGGAACCTATACAGCTCAAGTCTCTTTGCCTTCTAGGAGGGCCACATGATCAACAAAATGTTCCCATTTCCACCACATCTAATTGTGGCCATCATAATGCTCTGGCCCTCCCTTCTAGTTCTCTTTTATTACTCAAACAGATCCCAAGGAAATATCATTAAGTCCTCAAAACTAGTAATAGGTGTCTATCCAAGTATAATGATATTTCTCTACCTTTTGCCAGTCATCTAACTTGTGAGGAAAGCCGTGCCATCCTGAAGCAATTCTGTTCCACAGACTTTGGACTGGTGTTCTCCTTCCCTTTGAGAGGATTGAGGAAAACTACCACTCTGCACATGAGAACAATAAATTATTGGAGTTTAGTTATGATTATGATGTGTTTGTCTCCTCAGAATGGGATATCTGAGACCTGGGGTCTCAGGTTCTGCCTTCCTTTAAAGAAGGAAGATACTTGACATCTGTATCTTAAGCTTGAAGTAATTAGAGCAACAATAAAAGTTTCATTTAAAATGTTTTCATATATTTGTAATATACTTACAATCACCTAGGTAAACTCATTTAGAGTGTTTGAGAGCCCAGGGAGTTTATCACTAAGAACAAATGGAAGTTTTCTCTTTGCTCTCATTAAAAAAAATAATTTCAGATAAGAAGCAATATTCTTCTA
Source organism: Crocidura indochinensis (assembly GCA_004027635.1). Taxonomy (NCBI): domain Eukaryota; kingdom Metazoa; phylum Chordata; class Mammalia; order Eulipotyphla; family Soricidae; genus Crocidura; species Crocidura indochinensis. Next base: position 4,489 of record PVKC010051547.1, on the reverse strand, counting down.
ATGTAATTTTTTTTGGTTTTTGGGTCATACCCGGCAGTGCTCAGGGGTTACTCCTGGCTCCATGCTCAGAAATTGCTCCTGGCAGGCACGGAGGACCATATGGGATGCCGGGATTCGAACCAGTGACCTTCGGCATGAAAGGCAAATGCCTTACCTCCATGCTATCCCTAGCATTTTTTTCTTCTAATGTAATTTTAATTAATTGATATTCATAGGGATTATTTAAAAGACAGGACAGGTAAGTATTTATATATTCAGAATTCAACTAAAAATAGAGGAAGGAGAGAAGTCTTTCTCACCATCTTCTTTAAGAGTGGCCAAATGGATGTGTCTTCTGCTGTGCAAATTTTAAGTCCTCCAAGACTGGTCAGCCAGAAAGAGCAAGAGGAAAGGAGTCTAGAGAAATGCAAAAAGAAGTTTCTAGTACAATGTTGTTTTCTATGAGTTTGATTTCTTCAGTCTCTCAATATCAGTATTCTATTTTCCCTCAAGATAGAGGTTCTTCTCATGAATTTTCTCATGGGGATTCAAGTAATCACATGCCTGGACATACTCCACATCTAGACTACTCACCAACTTATTAGAAAGAAAATCAGGCATCTATTTTGGGGGTACATTTAAAATGATTGTTGACAATTAACTTAAAATACAAAAGTGACTGTTAAATTGAATAGCAATTAATCCTGCACACAAGAGAACACCACCAACGATAGATGCCATATCTCATGATATATCAGAGGAAGGAAACAAAACTTTTTAGAGTTTTCTTCTCATCTTCCTAGAACCTGTGTGTAACAAAGTAAATTCAAAGTTTCCAAACTTCATTCCTGAGCTTTCCTGCTGAGGATGCATATTCAAAAAGAGGATAAAGGATCATTGAAGTAAATAAGTTATTTCACCCAATACTAGGGAATAAAAAAAACATTGGAAAATTCCGTTGGGTAACTAAATATACCAGTGGACAAACTTGGATGAAGTCATGGTTTGTAAATATTTGATGACAGTCCACACATTTATGCCAGCATATGCCTAAAAAAAAATTGAATCAGGGCCCGGAGAGGTAGCACAGCGACGTTTGCCTTGCAAGCAGCCGATGCAGGACCAAAGGTGGTTGGTTCGAATCCCGGTGTCCCATATGGTCCCCTGTGCCTGCCAGGAGTTATTTCTGAGCAGATAGACAGGAGTAACCCCTGAGCACCGCCAGGTGTGGCCCCCCAAAAATTGAACCTGTAATAACAATGGTGTTTGCACTATCAACAGGGTGAGATCTATGAAACATCTTGCCACTGCAAGCTACAAAAGAACTCACACCCTTTGATTAAGCAAATTATATTGAGAGAGATGGACTTAGTTCTCTCTGCAGCTGGCCTACTTTGATACTCTCCTTTCCATCATCTTTTCAGGGGATTCATTCAGTATTCATTTTCAAGCTGGTGGCACTTCAGGGAAATGTGGCATGAAATTCATGTTGTGGAAGATTTTTAAAAAAGGCACAATTGTCCTGGACAGCAGAAGGAAATCAATTCTCTTTCTTTCAGACCTAAGGACAACTGATCAGAGATTGTCATTCCCTATTCTGCTTAACATAAAGTTGTTCTGCAAACATCCCTCTGGACCCTTTCGATTAAAGGGCTTTCTACAGACAGAGTTAGCTGAGGTTCAGCTAGATCAAGGTACTTAAAGTGTTGCAATTTCTTAAAATTGAGAGATTCTACTTAATACCAAATAAGCAGTGGGTAGAAAGAAAAGATCAACACGAAGGGCATTTACACAGAGAAGGATTTCTGATTCAATTTCTACCCCAATGGGATGGGTTCATTCTGGTCTCAAGTTATTACATTTATGATAGAATTTTTTCAAGCCTCTCCTGTCTCCTCTATACCCTGTCTACTGTTTATATTACTAGAATGTTTTTATTTCCATTCTCCTTTAAAAATGAAGGTGGTGATTTTTAACTTTGAAGGGTTTCTTTCATCACATCCTTAGTGACTTCAAGTCATTAGAAGTCAGGATTGGATTCAAAAATAAATATGTGCAAACTTTTCGAAAAGGCACCTCCTAATTTTTGTGGGGAAGGAAGGTGGGACAGGATAGTGTTAAATAATGCATGCATTATTTCTTAAGTCTGATGCATTCATAATCTTTGTTTCCTCTTCTAACATGCTCTGGTACCATTCATATCCGAGTCAATGGCTAGAGTGGATTACTTTTTGTTCCCTGTCCTCACCCCCATCTTGACCTTCTAGAATAATTAAAACAAGAGGACAGTAATTCTTATAATGCAAAAAGATTGTACACCAAAGATGTAGTTTTCAAATAAAATGTCAGAGAGGTTTTATTTGATTAGTTTTCTGGATATGAACACTCAACGCATATTTCTCCTAAAAATCTGTAAAATATGAATGCAAGTGTTTGGAGAGAAGAGATTTGGGGAATTGAAAAGAAATCATATATTTCAAACTTCTCCTTTGGGTAGGCAGAATGGATCTGAAGCTCTTGTTTTGAAGAAATAGTCACAGAGAGAAAAAAATGAGGTTACGATTTTCTTTTTCCCTTTAAGTCTGACAAAGTGTGAATAATGTTCTTTTCTTGTCTAAAGAAGAAAGGGGTCATGATTATCTCCCCAGACCCCCATTCGTGTCCATGAAAGCTGAAGGGAACCAACTGGGCTATTAGTGTTTTTTTCAAGCCACTTACTTGGCTCAGACAGGTCTAGTCCTTCATTAGTAAGTTCTGCTTAGTTGTCTGAGTGAATTCTTTAAAGGGGCAGCTCTAACTAGTGTTTCTATGTGGATTATCACTCTAGGATAGAGCATAAATTAAGCTGAGAAGTGATGGTTGTCTTTCGCTAAGTATCTAATGCAATGAATGCACAAGAACAACACACATATTTAACATATTTCACGTCATATGACTTTACTCCCCCATGATCACATGCTCTGAATGTCAGATAGAGAGGAAAGAAGAGTTGGAAAGAAAGCCCGTGTCTATGTTTAGCCTATATTCTAAGGTTTTGTTATAATTTATTTTCCATCTATTCTAATAGCATTCAAGTAAAAAAATAAAATCACTTTATGGCATTGCTTCAACAAATCAAGCTGTTTTTCACTTTGCTCTATTCTTTTCCTGTCCACACCCTAATCTTGGCATTAATTTATCTGTCATTTGTCATTGATTCTACTCTAGATTCAATGAGGGGGATCATTGATTATGTGTTACTTTTCAGAACAGAGCAAATAAATGAAGTAACATTAATTGCAGATTGTAAAATTGGCTGTGAGCATGAAAATCATCAAAACTGTGAAAAACGGGTGTAGGATCAAGGAGTCCTGTTATATCTCATAATAGATAAGTTTTGAATCTCCAGTTTTTATCATAGTAGTGCACAGCACTCTATATGGTCTTTTTATTCTCCCTTTCAATAACATCACAATATGACATTAACGAACATCCCATTGACTCTTCTGATTTGGTAAATAGTTTCACCTCTGCCTAGTGGCAAGCTTGAGACAGCTTGTTCAGCTCTTGGTCACCCATTGTATTTATCTATTCAAACTCTGGCTTCAGAGGCTTTCCACTAACAGCTTGAAATTAGGCTCTAGCAAAGTACATAAATATTCTAAACTTACTAGCACCCAATTGCTTTATTTCTATTTTTTTATATTTGGTGTTTGAGTCAGATCCGGCAGTGCTCAGGGGTTACTCCTGACTCCACCCTCAGAAATTTATCCTGATAGGCATGTGGGATCATATGGGATGCAGGGATTTGAATCAATGACTTCTGTATGAAAGGCAAACACCTTACCTCTAAGCTATCTCTCCAGCCCCCTAATTCTAAAATATTTTATTGTACATAGAATCATGATGAATAGCTCTGTATAGTCTTCCCAATCATTTCTTTTCAGAATATAGAAGAGTTCTACAAAGGGAATACTGAAAATGAGGAATGTGATAATATACTAACCCAATATTTAATTTTCAGAGCAAACTTATACACTAGGTTTTATTATATATAATGTCTCACAGATGAGAAAATGGAAGCTTAGAAAAGCTATACAGGCATATAAGTAGAACAAGTCACATAACAAGTGACAGGGTCAGTATCTGAATTTTGACAGACTGATGCCAGAAGGCATCTCATGAATTGTTGATGTTCCTATAATTTGAACTATAACCCTCAATAAGTGATATCTCTTAAACTGCAGTCTTTCAGATACCCCCATTCACTGTCAGACACCCACTGGGGACTACACATTCTCATTGTACCCTGAAGCTGGAATCTGGATACTGCTCTGTCAAAGGTGATCAGGAAATTACTTCTTATCTTTGAATCATTTGGCCATTACTTTCATCCTTCTAGTCTTCAGTACTTCTTTTTTCTAGTTGTTCTTTCCTGTGTGAGCCTTCCTAGCACTCTAGAGCTTCCCCATCTCAGCAATTATCCTTCTATTTACCTCATTCCTCTCTCTCCCTCCCAATTTCTTCTCCA
>PVKC010051546.1:0-10400 GCA_004027635.1 Crocidura indochinensis | reverse complement strand
AATAAGGGGCAGGAGAGATAGCATGGAGGTAAGGCGTTTGCCTTTCATGCAAAAGGTCATCGGTTCGAATCCCGGTGCCCCATATGGTCCCCCGTGCCTGCCAGGAGCAATTTCTGAGCATGGAGCCAGGAGTAACCCCTGAGCACTGCCGGGTGTGACCCAAAAACCACACACACACACACACACACACACACACACAAGAACAATCAGTAGTGCTGGTGGGGATATGGAGAGAAAGGAACTTTTATTCACTGCTGGTGGAAATGCCATCTAGTCCAGCCTTTATGAAAAACAATATGGGATTCCTCAAAAAATTAGAAATTGAGCTCCCATACGATCCAGCTATACCACTCCTAGGGATATACCCTGAGAACACAAAAATACAATTCAAAAGTCCCTTTCTCACAGCTATATTCATTGGAGTGCTATTTACAACAGCCAAACTCTGGAAACAACCAAGACGCCCTTCAACAGATGAATGGCTAAAGAAACTGTGGTACATATACACAATGGAATATTATGCAGCCATCAGGTGAGATAAAGTCATGAAATTTTCCTAAACATTTATGTACATAAAATCTATTATGTTGAGTGAAATAAATCAGAGGGAGAGAGATAAACACAGAATAATCTCACTCATCTATGTGTTGTAAGAAAAATTAAAGGCATTATTGTAATAATGCCTAGGGACAATAGAGTTAAAGACTGGAAGGGCCGGAAAGACTGACTCACAATTTGAAGTTCACTGCAAAGAGTGGTGAATGCTGTTAGGCAAATAACTACACTAACAACTAGCATGACAAAGTTAAAGAATGAGAGAAGTAGAATGCCTGTTGTGAATACAGGTAGGGTTGGGGGGGGCATTGGTGGTGGAAATGTTGCACTGGTGAAGGGGGGGGGGTTGTTCTATTTATGACTGAAACCCAACTACAAGCATGCTTGTAATCATGGTGCTTAAATGAAGATTTATTAAGAAAAAATAGGGGCTGGATGGGTGGCACTAGATGTAAGGTGTCTACCTTGCAAGCACTAGTCACGGAAGGGCCACGGTTTGATCCCCCGATGTCCCATATGGTCCCCCCAAACCAGGGGCAATTTCTGAGTGCTTAGACAGGAGTACCCCATAGCATCAAATGGATGTGGATCAAAAAATCAAAAAAAAAAAAAGGAAAAGAAAAAATAGTGAGTGCATATAGGCTACATCTGTGCATGCATATATACATATATTTGTTGGAGGGAGAAAGAGAGAATATGTTAAATATTAGGACAGAAGAAATGGGCATAAATCTGTAAAACGAAGTTAGATGTTAATTAAGTGAAAAAAATGTAGCAATAATAGATAAAGAATAGTTCCAGAGGAAGAAAGCATGGCCAGCTGTCAATAGCACTGAATTAGACAAGAAAAAAGTGTGTAATATCATTTATTTATTTATTTATAGCTTCATTAAAAATAGATTACCATCCATTAACAAGAATTGTGTTAGGCTCAAAGGTTGTATTGGTGAGCAGAATATTTTTAAATCTTTATTTATGGGGGCCGGGCGGTGGCGCTGGAGGTAAAGTGCCTGCACTAACCTAGGACGAACCTTGGTTCGATCCCCCGGTTCCCCATATGGTCCCCCGTGCCTGCCAGGAGCGACTTCTGAGTGAATAGTCAGGAGTAACCCCTGAGCGTCACCGGGTGTGGCCCAAAAACCAAAAAAAAAAATCTTTATTTATTTATTTATTTTCATATTTTTAAATAAAATGAATCACATAGTTGACATAGTTGACAAAATACATTTGTCTTGAGATAAATAAAAAACAAAGTTATTGAGAAAGAAGGAATAAAAGTTAAAAGGAAGAGAAGAAAATTTAAAAAATTAAAAAGAATAAGTACAGAAACAAGCACTTTTGTGAAAATTATTATCTCTAATGAATTCATTAGTGCAAGTCATTCCATTAGTCAGTTACATAAATAAGTCTAAAGTTTAAAGTGTTGATAAAACTTTTAAATCAAGATGGTCGTTTACCTAATTTAATATTCATGAGTCAGACTTTTTCAATAGTAAAAGTTAATGAGTCAATTTTGGTTTTTCAATGAGAGTAACATGTTTAATAAATGTATGATTATTGACTAAAATACACCAAAAACTAAACATGGGCATTCATTGCTGAATGGGACATCAATGCATATTAAATATTTGTTTGAAAGATCATAAAAGTTGACCTACGAGGAACAGCATACCAAAGTTTTAAGGACTCAGGAGCCTCATGAGTGACTGATAAAATAATATCAGCCTATTAATTGTTCTTCTTTTGGTTTACAGGCCATATCTTGCAGTGCTCAGAGGATACTCTGTGCTCAAAAATTTCTCCTGGCAGGCTCAGGGTATCATCTGGTATACCAGAGATTAATCCCATTTTGATCGGCCACAGTGCAAGTCAATCACACATAAATCTAGGTAGTTCATGAAAGAGATTTCACAGATAGATTTATGGTTCCTAACCTGATGACTTTCAAGTTAAACAGAAAGATTAACCTGGGTTATCTTCAGGGCCCAATGTATTCTCATGAATCTTTAATATAAGAAGAGGAAGGTTGAAGATGTAAAGAGAGATGATCAGGTAGAAGAGCATGCTAGAAAGATTTAAAGCTTAAGATGAATTGACCTCTGTTACTAACATCAAGAGGATGATGAGTCAGGAAATGCAGGCTTGCCTAAAAGTGGAGACAACTTGGCCTAGAAACCTAGAGACTCCTGCTGACATTTCAGAGGATATTCTTTCCCTGAGCTTCTTTCCTAAGTGTATGTTCTATGACATATTTTATGTATGTGTATATATATAATTTCTTTAAATCATAGGCACAGAAATATTTGTAGTTGGGTTTAAGTTATAGAATATACACTGCCCTTCACCAGTGCAACTTTACCGCCACTAATGTACCCCATTCCCCCATCCAACCCCTGCCTGTCTCTGAGACAGGTATTCTGCTTTTCTCCCTCACTATCTTTTTCAATGGTGATTGTCGGTACAGCTAGCTCTCTAATATATAATATAATATATTGCCACTGCTCTTTGTGGCAAGATTTATATCATGGGCTGATCCTGCTGGCCCTCATCTCTATTGACTCTCCGTATTATTATCATACTGTCTTCTGTTTTTCACTTATCCCACAGATGAGTGATACTATTTTATGACTATCCATCTCCCTCTGACTCATTTCACTGGGCATAATAATCTCATTGTCCATCCATGAATAAGCAAATTTCATAATTTCATTTTTCTTTATGGCTACATAGTATTCCATCATGTAGATGTACCAGTTTCTTTACACTCATCTACTGTCAGTTACCTGAGTTGTTTCCAAACTTTGACTATTGTATAGTGCTGTGACATTTTAACTTCAATATGGATACTAAGATAGGAAGCAAAATATGGTGTGGTCTGACTCTAAAAAATTGTAAGAAAAAAAAATTTTAAGATACTTAGGATTGGGGCCAGAGCGGTGGTGCTAGAGGTAAGGCATCTGCCTTGCAAGCGCTAGCCTAGAAAGGTCCATGGCCCGCATCCCATATGGTCCCCCCAAGCCAGGAGCGATTACTGAGCACATAGCCAGGAGTAACCCCTGAGCGTTAATGGGTGTAGTGTGGCCCAAAAACAGAAAACAAAAACATAAAAAAGATACTTAGAATTAGGATGATATTGTTAAATATGCTCAATTTGTGATTATTTTTGCAACAGCAATAGAAAAATTGTATATGAGGATGCCTTGATTTTGCGGATAAAATTCCTGAATTAAAATAGCATTCACTGACACAAAGTAGCTATATGTATAATTTTTTGTAAGTTATACAACACCTGGAAATGTACATTTCTCCAGCCAGGAGTGATTATAAACCACAAACAAAAAGACAAACAAAACTCCTACCAAATCAGGGACAGTGTTAAAGAAAATTCTTAAGGTTTTAGAAATGCATTTGTAAGTGATGACATTTGTATCTGTTTTATCTAAGATCATGAAGAAAATGATGTACTACAGAGATTTGCTATATCACTATATTAAGTGTTTCATTGCACTTACCCCTCTATAATCATTTGATGATGATCAAAGGGAAGACAAATCTTGTTTCTTGTGCTTTGTCTTTGCAAAAAGGATTCAGTACTTAAATTTCTCAGGTTATATATATACTGTAACCAAATGTCCTCAGTCATAATGTCTCAGACATAAATCCAGGAAAATAGTGGAATTTTTTTTTTTTTTGGTTTTTTGGGCCACACACGTTTGATGCTCAGGGGTTACTTCTGGCTAAGCGCTCAGAAATTGCCCCTGGCTTGGGACCAAAAGGGATGCTGGGGGATCCAACTGCGGTCCTTCCTTGGCTAGCACTTGCAAGGCAACATCTTACGTCTAGCGCCACCTCACTGGCCCCAAATAGTGGAATTTTTTTGTATTAACCAAGAATATGCAAGCATAAATAAATGATACACTCTGTGACATTAGAAAGAATCCTAGGCCTGTTGATTTAATTTAATCTCTAATTGTCTAGAAAAATAAATAGGTGGATCTAAAATATCTATGAATTATCCTTTATTTAAACATTAGTTAAGGAACATTTATAAAAGTAATAATGATAATGATGATAATAATAACTATTAAGCAATTACAGATAGCAGTGGATTAAATGTTTTTAAAATGTAAATAGTATTTTTTTTTTTTGGTTTTTGGGTCACACCCGGCAGTGCTCAGGGGTTACTCCTGGCTCCATGCTCAGAAATTGCTCCTGGCAGGCACGGGGGACCATATGGGGCACCGGGAATCGAACCGATGACCTTTTGCATGAAAGGCAAACGCCTTACCTCCATGGAACCGGGGCTTCTTTGTAGCCTTTATTCAGTCTCCTTCTGGATTCCAGTGCTATTACTGAAATGCCTCTTCTTCCCATCAGCCCCCCTTTTCACAAACCGAAGTCATTTCAATTTATATCACAGAGTTCCTGGCAGATTGAATCTAGCACTTCTTTCTCTTAGAATATATATAGCTCAAAATCCAGCTGAACAAATCAATAAACTAATATTCAATATTTTATCATATTTAGACAACCTTGCTAGTCTAGAAAAATAACCTCTAAAGAAGATATAACTCAAGTCATCTTTCATACAAACAATGCAATAGATCACTTTCCTAAATACCTTGATACTCCAGCATTCCAAACTACTAAATGCAAAGATCAATGAGGAAACTAAGAAAGACACCCTACAGTAAGAGATATGAAAGATTCAATGCAGTTCCTATTAAGATACACAGGATATTTAACAAAGAAAAGCGTCAAACTCTTCTGAAATCTATATGGGAAATTAAATAACTCCCCTTTGAATAGCTAAACTAATTAGTGGGGGAAGTTATGGGGATATCAGTTTCTCCAACTTCAAATTTTACTACAAAGCAGTCATAATAAAAAGACCACGGTACTGGAATTAAAACAGACTCTTGGATCCATGGAATAGAGTTGAATATCCTGAGAAAACCCACATGTATGGATAAATTAATACTCTACAAAGGAGAAAAAAATATGAAGTGAAGCAAGGAAAGCCTCTGCAGTAACTGGTTTGGAAAATACTCATGGACCACATGCAAAATAACATAAACACAGACCTCTTTCTAATTTTATGTACAAAAGTCAAATGAAAATGGATTAAATACCCTACTTCAGACTGGACTCCATTAGGTACAAAGAGGAAATTATTGGCAGAACTCTCTATGGCACTGAATCTAGAGGCATCTTTAAAGATAGAATGCTACTAACCAAGCAAGTGGAAGCAATGATAGATGGGACTATGATGTGCTTAAACCTCAGTGATCAATAACTTTGTAAATAAAGATTCCTTTATTACATTTAAAAAGTTAAATCAAAATTAACGAGAAATCCACTTATAGGCTCACTTTCATAGACAAGTGCAGGAACTTGCAAACCTTCTGAAAAAAAGGTTATGTATGAATCTATATTCTATTAAAGACAATAGTTATACATGCAAAATCAAAACAGTACCACTAAAGAAGTTTGGGGAAAATTGTAATCCAACCCTTGTTGAGGATTTAAGATTTAAGTGGAGAAGAGTAACTATAGAAAATTGGAAACAGTAAAAGAACAGGTGTTATAAAGGGATCCTGAAGGTGTGAGATTGCACTGCAATGATCTCAAGATAGAAACTTGAACAGATGAGAATTTGCTCCATCTGGATCAGCAAATAAAGTGGTTCCTTGAGATGGAACCTGCTCCTGGTGACAGTGTGGTGCAATGTTGCAATAACAACAAAGGTGTTAGGCTATGAAAGCCATATAGTTGATAAATCAGCAGAAGGGTTTGATAGAATGAACATAATTTTCTTTTTTTTTATGGTTTTTGGGTCACACCCGGCAGTGCTCAGGGGTTACTCCTGGCTCCATGCTCAGAAATTGCTCCTGGCAGGCACGGGGGACCATATGGGGCATCGGGATTCAAACCGATGACCTTTTGCATGAAAGGCTTTACCTCCATGCTATCTCCCGGGCCCCTGAATAAACATAATTTTCAAAGGAACTCTGTTGTAGATAAAAATCCTATCAGGGCAGGAGCGATAGTACAACAGGAAGGGAACTTGCCTTATAGATGGTCAACCTGGGTTCAATCCCCATCATATGGGTATATGACCTATCCCCGAACTCTCCAGATGTGATCCCTGAACAGAGCCAGGGATCACTGAGATTACTGTGTGGTCCCAACATAAATCAAAACAAAATTCTGTCAAAAAGGGGCCAGACTAATAGCATAGCAAGTATGATGTTTGATTTGCCCACAGCTGACCCATGTTCAGTCTCCAGCATACTATATGGTTCTATATGGTTCCACCAAGTTTTCCAGGAGTGATTTCTGAGTGCAGCACCAGGAGTAACCACTGAGCGCAGCCTGGTATAGTCCAACAAACAAACAAACAAACAGACAGACAAAATTCTGTTAAACAATATCACATGCTACAGAAAACTTTTTCCATCAACTGCAGAACATTTCCACTGCCTCCCTGACCACCATCAACTGACAGATAACCTTATTAGCTGAAGAAGTAATCCAAATTCTACCCACCACGGACATATTCAATGGATAAAGGAGTTATATGTATTTGTTTATGTATGTTTGTTTATTGGGATAGAGTATTGCTCCTTTGAACTTGCTCAGTAGAGGTTATGTGTATTTCTTTATATGTATTTCTTGGGGGGAACACTGTACAGTACTATACCTATGTGTCAGGAATTATACAGCATGCCATCAGTGTGGCTAAGAAGATGAACAGTAACAAGGAGGCAGCAAGACCCAAGGACAAGACCCTGTGAAAAAGACCAAAGCTCTACTCAAGTCGAAAAAGGTGGGGTCCAAACAATAAGGAGCCAGGAGTGACCTGGCTGCTGTGACCCAGGGGTCAAGATCACTTCTCCAAGGTCACCAAACACTGCGTGCTAGCTCCCTTCAAGCCTGAATAGGGGTGGATACTATCTATGTTGTGCTCCAATATTTACCTTATAACAGTATTTTCTTCTTCTTTTTTTTTTTTGTATAGACCTAGTAACATTGGGAAATTTTATATATATAAAAAAAGGAATACTTGTCTAATAGTGATAGTAAATCCAAAATTTGTATGTTGCAGGTGGGCCTTTAACACTGAACATTTGTCATATTGACTTCACTTAATCTTCAGTTGTTCTGAAATTGGCCATAACTTCACCCCTCCTCTGAACTTTGGGTTTCATCACCAGAACTAGGGACAGATTTCAAGCCTGTCCAAAAGGAATTCAGGGGCAAGCTTCCTGCTACCTTAAAATGACTTTTAAACCAGGGAATGCTTTGTGACACCCTGGCAATGACTTGCAAACTGGGGCATGACTCCTGATGCCCTGGCAATGACTGACAAACCAGGGTATGCTTCCCTACACACTGGCAATGACAGGTAAATAAGGACATGCTTCTTGATGCCCTGGCAATGACATGGGAATTGTGAGAACCCAAGGACTCAAATGCTAAACCTGATTACAACAACTACCATGAGAAAAACGTTTCCCAGAACCTAAAAGAAAGACTCTTTGGGAACAGAGAAATTTAGATTGTCTGAAGCCTGAAGTTGGAAATATGATCAAATGATTCCCAGAAAACGCCACCCTGCTCTTCAGCTTAAAGTTTTTTTCTTTTATTCACACAACTTTTACTGTGCCTATACAAAATTTAGCTACCCTTTTAACTCCTATCTCATATTTCTGCATTTTAGTAAACACAAAAGGGACAGATTAACCAGTCTTCACTCTAAACTATTATGGTGATGTTGGCATTCACCCTGAACAATGATGGCTTACTCTTTGCATGTCAAAGACCCACCTGGGTGGGAAGAACTTTTAGATAGATTCTTCACTTTAGCCCACCCACCCATAGAGTTGGTCCTAACTTCCTAGTAAATACTGTGTTCCTGGATGGTCTCTTCCTCTTGCACCACATGGTGGGAAGGTCCCAGGAATTGTATTTAATCTCTATTCAGCCTTATTTGGATTATTTCCTGTGGCAGCTCTGGTCCAGTTTTGTTCCCCTTACCCCTTAGAATTATGGTGTGTGGATTTATTCACACTATTCTAGCTTTTTTTGAAGACCATTACTCTTTAAGTAAAGTTGTGTAAGTAAGACCATTACTCTTTAAGTAAAGTTAGAAAATATTTTATAGAGCTATGCAACATATTTAGATATTACTCTTCTGACAAATATCAAGTATTTGTCAGAAATTAACTAAAACTTCATTAAAGAATTATATATCAGACACAAAATCATAAAGCATAGAAAATAAAACACCCATGGAATGAAATATTCCAGGAATTCAACGTTCAAAATATACTTAGACTCAATTATAATGGTAAGGGAGAAAAAGTAACAATAAACAAATGGAGCATCAAATTAAAAGATTTCATACAACAAAATAAACTATCACAGAAAAAAAGTAACCTAGATATATTTACACTTGGCACATATGACATGAATTAAATTCCAAAATATATTTTAAAAATTCACACAGTTAGGGGATAGCATGATAGTGCAGCAATAGGGCATTTGCCTTGCATGTAGCTGACACAGGACGGACCTGGGTTCTATCCCTAGAGTCCCATATGGTTACCCATGTGCATAGCCAGGTAACACCAGAGTGTCACCGGGTGTGACCAAAAAAATTGTTTTTTCTCGCAACTCTGCCAGAAAAAAAATCAATGAATAAAAATGGACAAAAAACATTTCTCAAGAAAGCTATAACAGATGGCCCACAAAAAAAATACTCAATATATAAATCAAAGCACAAGATATTAATTCTCACTCATATTTCAAAAATCTTGTAAAAAAGAAAATAAGTGTTGAGGGCCAAAGTTATAGGACAATGGGTAAGGCAATTGTATATGCTTGACTTAGATTCAATCCTTGGCAACACATATAGACCCCTGATCCTACTATGAGTGATCCCTGAGTTTAGAGTCAGGAAAAACATTTGAGCACAGCTAGGCATAGCCCAAAATCAGAAACAAAACAAAACAAGTGTTGTCAAGTATATGAAGAGAAAGGAACTTCGGTACACTATTGGTGAGAATGTAAATAGCCTTTATAGAAAGGCTATAAAATCATGGAGATTGCTTTAAAAAGTAAAAAATAAAAACTCCATATGATTGAGTAGTATCATTTATCATAACCAGAGGATATGAAAATACTAATTTGAAAATATATATATCCCTTATCTTCATAGAAACATATTTAAATAGTCAAAATATGGAATCAATTTAAGTGCTCATCAACTGACATTAAATACCATAATGAATAATATTCATTTTTTGGGGGGTCACACTCGGCAGTGCTCAGGGGTCACTCCTAGCTCCATGCTCAGAAATTGCTCCTGGCAGGCACGGGGGACCATATGGGCACCGGGATTCGAACTGATGACCTTTTGCATGAAAAGCAAACTCCCTACCTCCATGCTATCTCTGGGGCCCCAATGAATAATATTCTGACATTTAAAAGGAATTGAGGGAATGAAGGGAAGAGAAAGGGACTGCAGGATAATGGTGGTTGGATCTGAATGATTGGTGAAGATACTTGAGTGGTGATTGCTACTATAAATACTATTTACATTATTGCAACTATAAATATTATTCTTATTACTGTAAACTTTAATATCTTAATAAAAAGTTATTTAAAAATACATGAATTGTGGCTTTTGGGAGAAAATAATTTGGAACTGGTGGTGATTATGTGAAGTTAAATAAGAAATAAAAGATAATTACCAGATTGTTTCTATTTATATGTGAACTATGAATTTCTAATGCAAATGAATTGTCAAAAAACAACAAATCTAACTCCTACACAGAAAA
>PVKC010051545.1:0-10389 GCA_004027635.1 Crocidura indochinensis | reverse complement strand
GTCACACCCGGCAGTGCTCAGGGGTTACTCCTGGCTCCATGCTCAGAAATTGCTCCTGGCAGGCACGGGGGACCATATGGGGCACCGGGATTCGAACCGATGACTTTTTGCATGAAAGGCAAACGCCTTACCTCCATGCTATCTCCCGGGCCCCTCTACTACATTTCTTACCTTCTATGAATGGATAGTATCACTCTGAATGAGAGGACAGCAGGATATTGACTTTCTGGACCCAACCTGCTCAATGGGAAACCAACAGAGCAAAAAGCAGCCAATGCAAAGCACTTAACTGGGCCACAATGTGTGGCCTCGGACTGTGCTAAGAGAACAGTGGTCCCTTCCATAAGACGGTCTTTAGACCTCCAAGCACAGCCATCTGTTCAGGCAGTCAGTTTCCCTAAAAGAAAAGGCAACTACTGCTTCGGAATTCTGCTGGATATACTTCCAAAGGAAGAACCCAGAGACCACATCAACTCATTCCCTTTGTAGCAGTTACCATCAAAGTGTTTTCCGCTTCCGGAGACAAGGTGATAGCACAGTGGGCAGGGCATTTGTCTTGCACGCAGCCAACCCTGTCTTGATCCCCGGCATCTCATATGGTCCTTGAGCCCACAAGGAGTTAATTCCTGAGCATGGCCAGTGTGGGCCAAAAACCAAATAGAATATTTTAACTGGTTGAGCTAATGATAATGAATCTACTATTTTCACACAGGTTTTATGAAAATACAACCAGATAGAACTTTAAACAAATGGATCGGCAAATTTGGGCTTAGAATGGCGAGCTCAGTACCAACTCAGTGACTTCAAAGGGATTTGGTTTTTGTGTCACACAAGTAGCAGTACAAAAGATGAAGCCAGAGTCAATGAGAGCAAGACAAGTGCCTAAATTCCTGTATTTTCTGTATTTCTCTCGTATGTCTCCTGTGTCTTTGGTCCAATTTATTTGGTGAAGAGAGGGTGTTTGGGTCATACCCAGCTGTGCTCAGGGTTTACTCCTGAAACTCAGCTCTTTGCTCAGGGCTTACTGCTAGCTCTACTCAGGAATCACTCCTGGCGGCAGTGCTAGGGAACCATGTGGTACTGGGGACAACCATATGCAAGGCAGAAGAAACCTTAACCCTGTAGTCTATGACCAAAAGAGGTCTGACTCAGCTGTCTGCTTTTCTGCAAAGTAGAGAAATTCACCTGCTGGAAGGTGTAGAGACACTTCACAGAAATAAAACAAATCATATCATAGGTTCTTAAGTCATGTTTCTTCCCTAGATTCACAGTGAAAACTCAATAAATGTCTGCTGGCACATTAGGAAGCTCAAATTTAACTCAATTTCAAGTATAAAGCTAAGTCGCAGGCAAACTCTTACAGCTCTGTATAGGAAGTTTACACCTGACTGAGCACCTTTTTGTTTTGAATCTGCATCACTAGGAAAGCAGAAGTCCCCATTTCAACACTCATTTCACCTCAAACTTCAAAGGTCACCAAAGTCTGTTTTCACAGAATCCCCTCTTGAGTCTCTAGACAACTGTATTACACTGGCTGCTGGGAAGGGAAGGGGATTAATCTCAAGTCTTACAACACATCTTAAAAGTAATAAAAAATAAAATGCTCCCCATACAACCACAATGGGCCAGCTGACCTCATTCTCTTCACACTATCATGAGTCAACAGAGCTGCTCAAAGTCAGATTTTAAAACATCTCATTCAAGCTAGGAATGCAACAAAGACCTCTACTTTTCACCTCCTCCCTATCCTGTTTGACAGGTATAAAGGCATGTTTTCACAAAGGGGTTATCAGCTTTAACCTCAAAGCGAGGTAAAAATGAGTAGGAAAAGGCTACAAGGTGCAAATCCATACATTGTGTTGTTATATCCATGTTTTTTTCAGAACAGGTTGCCCAGGCCTAAACTTAGCCCCCTGGGCTTGTATTTCTGGAATCTATAGATGAATCCTATCATAGAACAGATGGGATGAGCTCCCAGGCAATAGGTAAGTTCGAATTGGCTTGTACTCAGCCGCCTGTGGGCAGGGGCTGGGCAGGGAGGGTGTCTTACTCAGCCCAGCGTGCTACCTGCCTCACACAGGAAACAGCAGGCAGGGGTTGTCTAAAGAACTGAAGCACCCCAGTACCAGCTGTGTTAGGGTGAAAAGAAACAGGAAGAACGTAATCTTAGGTCCTTACAAGTCCTTTAAATCAAAAAGTTAGGACATGGGCAGCCTATGCAAAAAAAGGACAATTAATGTGGGATAGGAGCGCTTTAAAGGAAACCATACTAACTCCAGGACCACTCTTAAAATTAAAAGTTATGGGCCCGGGAGATAGCATGGAGGTAAGGTGTTTGCCTTTCATGCAAAAGGTGATCAGTTCGAATCCCGGTGCCCCATATGGTCCCCCGTGCTTGCCAGGAGCAATTTCTGAGCATGGAGCCAGGAGTAACCCCTGAGCACTGCCGGGTGTGACCCAAAAACCAAAAAAAAAAAAAAAAAGTTGTGCAGTGGTAGAGCATTTGCTTTATATGCATGAGGCCATGGGTTCTATCTCGAGCACCAGCACCACCAAAAAGGAAAAAAAAAAAAGCAGGCCACAGGAAGGAGGTGTGCCTCCACCAGAAATTCTTTTAAATGCCAGGACACTCCGGCTGTTCCAACTTTCCCAATAGTCAAAAAACAACGGAAGTGCCATCAAGAGACAGCTGTCTACTTCAAGGCGCTGGTTTCTCTTCTCAAACTTAACAGATTGGCTCTTCATGAGGAAAAAAGTTCAAATGAAATTTGTTATTTAAAAAAAAAAAAAAAAAAGCCTTCTCCAAGCATTGGTGGTTGGAATGTCAATCAAGTTGCCCATACACACCCCCAATCACTGGACCCTACCATTGAGCTTGGATTATGCGTGAGACAGGCCCTGGGTCACTTAAATCTGGCATATGGAGATACCCCATCCCCTCAAAAAAAATGGGGAGAAGCAAAAAAAGAGCGATGAGGGTAGGGATGAAATCTCTGTGAATTTTCAAGCTGAAGTTACAGCTTGGTTAAAGTTTATATAGGGGAAGCCAATTCCATCCTCAACTTACATCTCATCCTAAGCAGAAGATAATGCCTAGTAAAGCAGCCTTACAGAAACAAAAATGGCTTTAGAATCAAAAAAAGGCCACATATGAAGCCCAGCACTATTACCAACTTGCCAGTGACTTCGACAAGTTACCTCTTCAAGATTAGTTCCCTCGCCTAAAAACCTGGGACATAACATCTACCTCCCCCATCAAATGTGAGCACAGTACCCCAATACAAGAAGCTCTTGATCATTAGGAGCTATTTTTAAGTCTTGACAAAGAAGACCAAGCTACTCAAGGTCTAAATTAAAGGAAAAAGCAACCACTTTAACTCAATGTGCAATTAACAATGCCTGTCTATGCCCAACTATACACCTGATCATAAAGCATGCCTTTGTATCTGCTCTTCCTGGTACATTCCTCCAAGGCGCAGCTTCAAATTTGGGTACCACAGCACTAAGTATCAAGTCGGAGGGGTGGGGTAGAAGTGTCCCCACCACACTTCAACATGGCTCCAGATACTTCACTTCTCTAGACCTGCCTTATCTAACTTTAAATGCTGAATATGTATTTCTCCTAATAATGAAGATTGATTTTTTGTCTTTTATTTCCATGAGGTGCAAATCTACATTCTCTAGACCTGGAAAACCATCAAGAAGAAAAAAATTTGTGGAGTATATATTCAGATTAATGAAGATTCTTACTAACATAAAACAGTTATTCCAACAAACACCATGGCATCATTGTGAACTATTCTCCAAGTCTCTGTCCATTCCTAACACAAAGCTCTATTACAGCTATCTCAGTATTTTTCAATATTTTATCAGGAAAAGTCTATCTTCTAACCATTCAGGTGAGGTATTCTGCTCCTGAAAAGCGACATCTGTCACTTTCATACAACACTAATGGAGATGTCCCTTCTTTCCATCCAGCCAAGCAAGTTTCTTGGAAATTGCACCAAAAAGGAATGATAATCCTAAAATGTATTAGGCAAGCTAAATAAAATTTGATCCTCACCAACTGATAAGATTATTAAGATGACCTGCCTCCCTTCCTAGTGTCTACTCTAGACACATAAGTCATTCACTAAATACCAACTATCTTTTATTTTGGGGGGGGGGGGGGGGGGTGTCACACCAGGCAGCGCTCAGGTGTTACTCCTGGATCTACGCTCAGAAATCGTTCCGGGGGCCCGGGAGATAGCATGGAGGTAAGGCGTTTGCCTTTCATGCAAAAGGTCATTGTTTCGAATTCCGGTGCCCCATATGGTCCCCCGTGCCTGCCAGGAGCAATTTCTGAGCATGGAGCCAGGAGTAACCCCTGAGCACTGCCGGGTGTGACCCCCAAAAAAAAAAAATCGTTCCTGACAGGCTCAGGGGACCTATATAGGATGCCGGGATTCAAACCACCATCTTTCTGCATGCTAGGCAAATGCCTTACCTCCATGCTATCTCTCCAGCTCCATACCAACTATCTTTTAAGAAATGGGCACTCTGGGGCCTGGGAGATAGCATGGAGGTAAGGCGTTTGCCTTTCATGCAAAAGGTCATCGGTTCGAATCCCCGCATCCCATATGGTCCCCCGTGCCTCTATAGGTTGCCCCAGGGCTGAGAGACAACAGAAATCTGTACCCACTGGGTCCACATCCACAAAGGTGTTCCCAGCTGCTCTTCAGGCATTTCAACATTGACAGATACTTCACTTCATTTTCCAATGTATATGTACCAGAGTTTCTTTAGTCATTCATCTGCTGATAGGCATCTTGGTTGTTTCCAGAGCCTGGCTATTGTAAATACCGCTGCAATGAATATAGGTGTGAGGAAGGGATTTTTGAATTGTATTTTTGTGTTCTGCGTTTTCCAATGAATAGCACAAAAAAGAACACATTTAGGGGGTAGAGCGATCAATGGGTAGGGCATTTGCATTTGCATACATTTGCATGCAGCCAACCCAGGTTCAATCCCTGGCATCCCATATAGTCCCCGCCAAGTCTGCTAGGAATAATTTCTGAGCTAAGATCCAGAAGCAATACAAGTGCCATGTGGTATGGTCCAAACACCCTCCCCACAAAAGCAACATTTACACTCTGCTCTCCCACATTCTACATTCAGACAGATCATCACTTCCTCATACTTCAACTACATGCCAAAAAATTCTTTGGCAAAAGTTCTTTTAAGAACTCCTTTTCTGGGTCGGGGCGATAGCACAGAGGTAGGGCGTTTGCCTTGCATGTGGCCCACCTGGGACAAACCTGGGT
This sequence comes from Crocidura indochinensis, assembly GCA_004027635.1. Taxonomy (NCBI): domain Eukaryota; kingdom Metazoa; phylum Chordata; class Mammalia; order Eulipotyphla; family Soricidae; genus Crocidura; species Crocidura indochinensis. The sequence goes on along the minus strand of PVKC010051545.1, from coordinate 5,086 downwards.
TCAATTCCCAGAATCCCATATGGTCCTTGAGCCTGCCAGGAGTGACTTCTGAGTGCAGAGTCAGGAGTAACCCCTGAGCGCTGCTGAGTGTGCCCCCCCCCCCAAAAAAAAATAGAATTTCTTTTCAGGGCCAGAGAGGTGTCGCAAGAAAAAAGGCATGTGCCTTGCCCACGCTAGTCTAGGATGATCCCGATTCGATCCCCCAGCATCCCATATGGTCCCCCAAGCCAGGAGTGATTCTGAGTGCATAGCCAAGAGTAATCCCTGGGTGTGCCCCAAAAACAAACAAACAAAAAAAAAAAAAGAACTGCTTTTCACTTTTCCCCAGGTTGAAGCATTTCATTAGTACCTGATACATAGCTGAAGTAATTCCTTATGGACAATGAATGTCTTAGAGAATAGGGGTACAATTCCATGGGGGAAACCTGGATTAGCTTTCTTGTTTTCTTTGTATTGGTCGGTTGCACCCAGTGGTGCTTAGGAATTATTCATGATGAGGTTCGGGGACTATCATTCCTGGCTATGGATAGAACCTAGGTCAGTCATGTTTAAGACAAGGGCCTTTATCCCCTCTACCATATCTCTCCAGCACCAGGATTATCATTTATAAAAACGCATGCCTATCTTGATAAAAGACTGTGAACTCCAGAAGACAATAATCAGTGGGGTAAGGAACTGGGCTTTGGTAAACACCTATTAAATTAATAGATTGGATGAAAACATGCAAACTCTCTAGCTCTTACCAAGCATGGTTCCCTACTGTGAATAAATCCCACAAAAGATAAAATGGGGACAGTGGTTTTTTTTTTTTTTTTTTTGGTTTTTGGGCCACACCCAGTGACGCTCAGGGGTTACTCCTGGCTATGTGCTCAGAAGTCGCTCCTAGCTTGGGGAACCATATGGAAACCGGGGGATCGAACCGTGGTCCGTCCTAGGTTAGCGCAGGCAAGGCAGGCACCTTACCTCCAGCGTCAACGCCCGGCCCCGGGAGAGTGTTTTTTAAGGTAAAGAACCTATCTAGAAATCTTCCTGCCCAAGTGGGTCTTTGACATGTAAAAGAGGAAGCCAAAATTGCTAAGGATGAAGGCCAACAAGGCCACATTGTTTAGTTGTGCAGGTTGGTTAACCCAACACCCTACCACTCAATTCCTTTCTAATGCTTTATCTGACCTTGAATACTTGATCAGTGCTTTACAAAACTCTCCATTAAGAAGTCATCCTAGGGGCCGGGTGGTGGCGCTGGAGGTAAGGTGCCTGCGCTAACCTAGGACGGACCACGGTTCGATCCCCCGGTTCCCCATATGGTCCCCTGTGCCTGCCAGGAGCGACTTCTGAGCGAATAGCCAGTAGCAACCCCTGAGCGTCACCAGATGTGGCCCTAAAACCAAAAAAAAGAAGAAGTCATCCTGGACCAGAGATAGCATGGAGATAAGGCCTTTACCTTTCATGCAGAAGGTGCTTGGTTCGAATCCTGACATCCCATATGGTCCCCTGTGCCTGACGGGTGATTTCTGAGCATAGAGCCAGAAGTAACCCCTTCGCGATACCAGGTGTGACTCAAAAACAAAAACAAAAAAAAAAAGATATCAGGAAGCAAGGGGGCCGAAGCGGTGGTACAGAGCAGAGCGGTAAGGCATCTGCCTTGCAGGCACTAGCCTAGGACTGACCTCGGTTCGATACCCTGTGTCCCATATAGTCCCCAAGCCAGGAGCAATTTCTGAGAGGGCATAGCCAGGAGTAACCCCAGAATAGCCAGGAGTAACCCCAGAATAGCCAGGAGTAACCCCAGTGTCACTGGGTGTGCCCCCCCTTAAAAAAAGATAACAGGAAACAAGACAATAAAAAAGAGGGGGATGGGAAAAATAGGGGGAGTGACGGGGAGGGAGGAGAAAGAGGAATTCACAGGGATGCAAAACACAGCCCTAATGTTTTCCCCCCAAATCAAATACTTGGTTCTAATTCATGAAGGTTCTTCTGACAGGACAGTCAGCAGTCCCTTCTATGTAAATCCAGGTCAGCTGTCAGCAAGCAATTGTTCTATTAGGGCAAGTCAATTTTTGGAGATAGGCCTGTTAAGTTTACTTTAAATGGAGATGAAAAGAGTTTGACCAAATGCTAAACTACCAAAGCAGGGAGAAGTGCTGGGGAGGAGGGGCACAGGAATCAATTTCCTAAAATTATTCCGTTAAATTTGGATATTTAAGGACCTCACACAGCATCTCTTATAACCAGCTAGTTCTTCTCCCACTCCTCACAGCTAGAAGCTAAAGATTCGGTCCTTACAAAGCTCTAGCCTTCCTCCGCTTTTAGGATCATTTCAGCTCTTTAACCCAGGCTCTAAAAAGGCCAACTTTAAAGTTATACAAAATCTATCATTAAAGCTTCTTCTACAGATTATTTTCTCAAGAATTTTTAAATATTTGACTCCCAGGAAAAAATGCATTTCCAGTTGAAAACAATCTCTCATCCCTATGCAGATTTTTTTGGTTGAACCAAACCACATACCACTGGCCAAGGTTTAATCAGGTCTTTATTATAACACCACATGTGAGCTCCAGTGTCAAGTCTGAAAATTTCAGATAATCGGGGTCGGGCGGTGGCGCTGGAGGTAAGGTGCCTGCCTTGCCTACGCTAGCCTAGGACGGACCACGGTTCAATCCCCTGGTTTCCCATATGGTCCCCCAAGCCAGGAGCGACTTCTGAGCACATAGTCAGGAGTAACCCCTGAGGGTCACTGGGTATGACCCAAAAAAACCAAAAAAAAAAAAAAAATTCAGATAATCTCATTAATGGCAACATATTGGTACAAAGATGAAGAATATATCAATATGTATAAAAGCCCCTTTAAAGGGGGCCAGAGCAATAGTACAGCAGTAGGGCCTTTCCTTGCCTGCTGCCAACCCAGGATAGTCTCAGGTTGATTTTCCCCGGCATCCCATATAGTCTCCCTCCCACCCCCATCCTACCAGAAACAATTTCTGAGCACAGAGCTAGGAGTGACCTCTGAGTACTGCCGTGTGTGACCCAAAAACAAACTCACAAACAACAACAACAAAAACCCTGGAGCAGAGCAATGGTAGGGCAATTGCCTTGCACGCGGCTGACCCAGGACAAACCTGGGTTCAATCACCGGCATTTCTGAGCGCATAGCCAAGGAGTAACCCCTGAGCTTTTGGGTCACCGAGTTTGGCCCAAAAAACAAAAATATAAAAAACCTTTAATGTTCTACACTTCATAAGTACAGAAATGTAATTAACTACCCCAACAGTCACACTGAATCGTGACTCTCTTACAAGCAATAGCATCTTTTTTTATGATTTTTTTTTTGTGTGTGGTTTTTGGGTCACACCCGGCAGTGCTCAGGAGTTACTCCTGGCTCCATGCTCAGAAATTGCTCCTGGCAGGCACGGGGAACCATATGGGGCACCGGGATTCGAACCGATGACCTTTTGCATGAAAGGCAAACGCCTTACCTCCATGCTATCTCCCGGGCCCCAGCAATAGCATCTTTTTTTTTTTTTTTTTGGTTTTTGGGCCACACCCAGTGACTCTCAGGGGTTACTCCTGACTATGCGCTCAGAAGTCGCCCCTGGCCTGGGGGACCATATGGGGCACGGGGGATCGAACCGAGGTCCGTCCAAGGCTAGCGCGGTAAGGCAGGCACCTTACCTTCAGCGCCACCGCCCGGCCCCAGCAATAGCATCTTAATGCTACAAGAATAAGATAATAAAAGGAATTGACAGCTTTGCATATCCACACATTTTCACAACTTCCACAGGTGAAATTTTGTTTCTTTAGAAAAATCATTTAGTACAAAATGCAGAAGGTCTGGATTGAAATAGATAGTACAGCGGGTAGGCCTTGCATGTGAGCAACCCAGGTTTGATCTGTCATCCCACCTGTTTCCCCCGAGCTTCCCAGGAGTAATTCCTGACTATAGAACCAGGAATAACAAGAGCACTGGTGGGTGTGGCAGAAAAAAATGCAGAAAGAACTAGGATACCCGGTGAAAACTCCAGCATTTGAATTACTCTCTCTGATACACACGATTCTTTACCAGGCCTTTCCTTTACCATAACCCATGCCAATAACTGAACAAGAAGCTGTTGAGCAAACCAAACTATGATAAAATGTTTATTATATATACATACATAAACTCACTTACTTTTGACACATTTAATAGGAGGGAATAAATCAAGTTATATAAAGTAACTTCCAATCCTAAAAAATCTTTTTTTTTTTTTGGGGGGGGGTGGGGGGCAAACACCTGACAGCTCATGAGTTACTCCTGGCTCTGCACCCAGGATCATTCCCAGTAGGCTAAGGGACCAATACAGGATTCCAAGGACTGAATCCATATCTGACACATGCAAAGTAAACACCTGGCCCTTGTAGTATTTCTCCCCAACCCTGCCCTGCCAATCCTAAAAATCTTATAGGAGAAATACTCCAAAACAGGGAGTATTTTCTCCCCCAACCCATCAACACTGGCTACTGAACCCCACAGAACGTAACAAAATCGAGGTTATAGGTTTAATTATAAGCAAATAAACTGCACTGAAGGCCATAAAATGTCAAGTAGCAATCACAGAGGTCTGAGGGTGTTTGGGAAGGAGAGTCAGTACTGACATGTAGGGACACCATTACCCAATGGTGCTGGAGGTCGCTAAAGTAAACCCAGGTAGTGCTCAGTGACCCTGGGACTACACCTGTAGGTGTGGAGAGGATAGGGTGGGGAATGAAGTGCCAGGGGATCAAACCTGGGTAAATCAAGATACCACTAAGCTATCTCCCTGACACATGCAGTTTTGTAAGACATTAAAGAAAAGGTTTAAAAAATCCAACAAGGGAACCAAAGCAATAGGAATGGGAAGGACCCTTGCCTTGCCCGTGACTGACTGGGGTTCAATTCCCCAGCATTCCATATGGTCAGCCAAGCACAGCCAGGTTAGGTGATTCATGAGCTCAGAACCAGGAGTAACCCCTGGGCACTGCCGGGTGTGGCCCCAAAACCAAAAATAAATATATAAATAAATCAACAAGGACACATAAAACATGATTCATCGGAAGCTAAACACAGATTTTG
>PVKC010051544.1:0-10401 GCA_004027635.1 Crocidura indochinensis | reverse complement strand
TTCTCACACATAGACCCATAAAGGTAAATACTAATCTGATAGATATGGTAATTAACTCTGATGGGAGTACTGACTTCAGAAAGTATATGGCTATCAAATCATAACTGCCATTTCAATAACCAACAATTTCAATTGATTAGATTTCAATCTTGCTAGAAAAAGAAATTAATCACATAGGAAATATAATAGAAAAAGGATAAAATACATAAACATATATTTACAAAGGTGAGTCTGTCCTCAATAAAGGTATAGAAGCCATAGGTGTAGATGTCAAATGAAGGTGAATTTAAATTTACAAAAAAACTGATCAGAGATGGGGAGAGTAAGGGTTGTTTCCTTATCTCTGCACTATCCAGCTGATGTTGGCTTAGCAAGCATGTCCTAAGAGAAGCAGTCTTTCATTTCTCTCTTCATCAGTTAAATGAACAGTGCTAACTGAACACACCCAAAATCCTCTGGCTTCACTGGTTCGAACAAAATTTCATCTGGTGTCCTTCCACAAAATTCACTATGATGATATTTTATTACATTTTTCTTTTAGAGAAACCTCTTCCAATCCATGATCCGAAATATATTCCTTCCCTAAGTTCTACAGAAGAAATAGTAAAGAATTAAAACACTCAATTGCTCTAACTTCAATATCATTTCCCTTGTAATGTGCATTTCTTAACTTGAAAAAAAAAAAAACCCTCAGACAGAATGTTTATTACCAAATTTCAACTTACTGTCAAAGAGAAGCTTTATTAAAAATGTATTTGCGGGCCCGGGAGATAGCATGGAGGTAAGGCATTTGCCTTTCATGCAAAAGGTCATCGGTTCGAATCCCGGTGCCCCATATGGTCCCCCGTGCCTGCCAGGAGCAATTTCTGAGCATGGAGCCAGGAGTAACCCCTGAGCACTGCCGGGTGTGACCCCCCCCAAAATTTAAAAATATGTATTTGCATTTGAATATACTAATACCTCACTACAAAAAAAGACACCAGGTTTTCACATGATGACAGACAAAGCCTTCAGTATGGACTGCTATGAATGAAAGTATGAGAGGTAGAAATTAAAGCGGTTTCTCTGTTCAAGCTTACAGCAATTCTACAATAGAAAATGAATCCTTTGAATGAGCAGACAATGGCTTCTCACCAAACACATGGTACAGAAGCGAATGAACCATATTTCAAGGGGCTTCCTGCCATACTAGAGACATCACTACATCACTTCTATAATCAAGTTTTATCTCAGAAATCAAGGCAAACTTGAAGGAGGACCAGCAAATTGTATCTTTTGCCTGCTCTCTGCTATTAGTCCCAGAGCAAACATTCCTCCTAGACCTTATTCCCTTGATTGTACCACCTCACACACCAGCTGATTTTGAACCCCAAACCCCTCGTCTCAGAGATGATGGAAAACTCATCAAGTTGAATATGGTACCTTCTCTAACATGTTGAAAAGGCAACACATCATGTGTCTCACAAAGCCATCATGTCACTGGAAAATAACTCCTGTTGAACCGTTTTGTGTGCGTCTGGTTTTATACAACTTTCGTATCTTCCAGCATAACAAAGTTATGCAAAGTTTCCTTAATGTTTCATGTGTATCAGAAATAGAAGGCTGGGAAGAAGGGGCTTCAAGGCACATGTATTCATCTATGCTCCATTAGCAGATGAACTATAGGCAAAAATTGATGCATCATACAATCTTTGTCTATTAGGGCAAATACTATGGTCCTTATGGATACACTTGGTGAAAAGCACTGTTCTGCATGTATATCTTGAATCTAAAGACTACACAGTATGTGCTGCTACTATTGAGTCAGCTCCACTTTCATGACTCTAACAAAGTAATCATTCCAGTTGAGGCTCTGAAACAGTGAGCAGGAAAGCACAAAGGCACTAGCTGAGAAACACTGAAAATTTTGGTTATGAAAAACCAACAGGTAACAATTCACGCACAATCTCCTAATGCATAGTCATAACCAGCACCTTCCATAAGTACCTGGAAGTACAGAGGTACAATTTAAGATAAGCTATTTAAGATATGCTCAAGGCAAATAACTTAGTGCTGCTCAGTTTTCCCAAGCACAGAAATAAATGATGTACTTAAGCCTCCATTAATTTTATAGTCTTCAGTCCCCAGGTTAGTGAGCTGCATATATTGATAATGTGTGTTCCAAATGATTATGCAAAAAAGCAATCAAGGAGCATACAGCACTGAATTGTTCAATGTCTATGCAGACACTGGCTGTCACAGTTTAAATTGAAACTTCAATTATAATGTGACAAACAAAACAAAAACAAGTCTAATCTGACAAAATTACTAGATTGAGGTACAGAAGTAAACTGTCTTAGAAAAACAAGTGTTTTGGGGGTCAACTTAGCAAACTCACAAATGCTGGATACCATATAACTTAAGAATGTCCCACCTTCATGGAGACAAGAGAAGCAAAAAAGGAAGAAAGTGGAGGGAAAGGAAAGGGGAAAAGGCAATTACCATCAACTTCCACCCTTCTTTTTACTCCACCCTGTTCTTCTCTGCTACAGAACTGCAGCGTGTCAAAGATGATACAAACGTAGAAACAACAGTTTCTCTGCTGCCATTTTTTTTCATTATGCTGTATAAATCCCTCCCCACCCCAATTCATCTTCTGTAGCAATTAATAGGACCATTGTATTTTGAGTACATGGTTATCGCACAAACTAAAAGATGGCCCACAAAGAACAATACAGAGAAGTAGGACAGGAAGATCACAAACTTGAGCCAAGATGTCCTGCAAAGTCACTGGTAGTAGTATTTGTACAGGTCATAAATAGGCAGGGGATGTTGAACAAACTCAAACATCATTTAGAGATACTTCAGACTTGTAATTTCCTAAAGTTCTACCTGATTTCTGTAGGTTGCACATTCTAAAAAAAATCTGAAATATTTCACTAAAGTATTCTAGCAGCCATATTTAGAATGCTGAATTTAGAATGACGGATTTGGGAAAAACAGAGATTTTTTTGATTGATATCTGGCATGCTGTGTTTCAGATATAAAGATTTCTAATTTTAAGTGAAGTACCCACGGGGACAAGCTATTTCAAAATTTCTCTATTTAGATAAAAAAACTTCCTGAATATAGTTACCATAAATTAAATGAAAACCTGAATGAGATGCTCACTAAAAAAAGAACCATGTCAACCTTTGGTTCTGAGATATCTATCTAAAGATATCTGGTGATATTTATCTAACGATATCTATCTAAAGATTTTCCGTTCTGTCACAGCACTTTTTAGTCATTTTTCTTATCAAAATCTAAATGGAATAAAGTTTCCTTCAACTATTTTTAATAAAAAGATCATTGATTTTTTTCTAGGTAGCTTTATTATTACTTCTATAAAAATCATTCAACAATTATGTACAATAAAAAGGATTCATCCGATGGTTAACTGAGTGACTTTGAGATAGAGTTGGGCCTTACCAAGTCTTACTCCTGAATTTGAATTCTGGGATTACTCCTGGCTGTATTCTGGGAATTATACATGATGCCAGGTCAGTTTTATACAAAGGAAGTGTCTTAGCTTCTGTCTTATCTCTCTGGCCAATTGAGTGACTTTCATAGAAAGTGTGATGACAATTCCTGGTAAACTGTCTTCCCTGTCAGGATTAAGTTCTTCATATATAAAGTAAGAATTCAAATGCAATGATAGCTAAATTCCAAATTTAAATTCATTGGTTATAGTCAGCTATCAGAAAAAAGGAGTTGCTACTTTGCTTTTTGTTTATGAATCTGATCTTCAACAGACAACAACACTGATTTACTGGTCAACTCAGCAGCTGCTCAGGACTTAAATCTCCCTCAGGTCCCAAGCTTGTAGGCCTTAACAAATGAGCAAACTGTTCCACTTGTTTCTCTAGGAAATAAAAAAGTCTAGGTCAGTTTGGGATCTTAATTTGAAAACAATTAATTTGAAAAAAAAATGTCATCCATATTTCTTCTAGAGCAAATTTTTTGGAGATGTCTTATATCACCACCCTGAAATAATTCTGAACAGCAATAAAAAAGAGAAGCTGAAAAATAAACTTAAAATATTATAGGGCTGAAAATAGAATAGAGCAGATATGGTGCTTGCCTTGCACGTGTCTGACCCAGGTTCAATCCTCAGTATACTGTGCACCCCACTCCACCCCCACAGCACTGCTACAAGTAATTCCTGAAAGCAGAGCCAAGAGTAATCCCTGAGAATTGCTAGTTGTGGCCCAAAAGACAAGCCAAATTAAAAAACAAACAAAATGAAACAAGAACTCTAACTACAAGGCAAAAGCATAGCATTGGAGAAAAGATGTATGAAGTCTCAAATGCCCTAGCCAAAAATATTTCATATGCAATTCTAATTAAATTTGGAAAGAGAAGAGAGTTGGTTGCAGAGATAATGTAGCTTTATCAAATACTTTACTGCAAAGCCAAAGATGGTATGTCAGCTTTCTAGTTCTGATTTACATGTGTAAATCTCAAAGGATGCTATAACTAATATATAGATTATAGTCATCTATTTTAGCTCCGCATGTTTTATTACTTTGAATAAAACACATAGTGAGTGAACAAGAACTTTCTCTTCACTCAAAGAGGAGTCAGAACATTCACTCACCACAACAGCATGGGATAAATATGAAGGAAGCATGAAATTAGTCATGTGTCTGCTTTAGACAGGCAATGTTTAACAAGAGACTTATCATTGTAAAATCAAGCCTGATGACACCCTGGATGAAAAAGAAATGTAATTAACTTCGTACACTCTTCCTTATGTAAATAACCAGCAATGTAGTTGGAAAAAATATCTAGGACTATGTGTTAACCCAAGAGGACATTAGGTTGAATTAAAAACAAGTCAGATTTCTGGTTAAACGTTGAGCTTACAAAAATGTGCTGATCTAAACCAGACAATCTCAAAGGATAGACTATTTAATCATAAGGAGACTGAAGACAAAAAGGACTCTGTGTATATATTAACCTCTGATGTCACCTGATATCTGCACAGGTAGTAAGACTGCATTCCCACTCTTCTGAAGCCTGCCCACTTGTCATGTATTCTTTATGAGTTGTTTTTATTATAGTTTATTTTCTCATATACTTGAGTGCAGCCTGCCAGCATTTTGAGCACTTTTCTAATGTATACTCTCCATTTTGTTTCCTGTGAGTCCTCTTATAGAATGATTTTCAGAAAAAAAAAATACTGGGCTTGAAAGAAAATCTTTCTTTCAATTGGCCTCCATACCCCAGTTATCTTCAGAGCAAAACAATGGAGAGTGGGGAGACACTTTTCACCCTTCTGCAGCAATATGACCCCGTTTTATTTGGGAGAGGACACATCCATAGTATATAGTTGATAGCTGATGAGAAAGATGAAATGAGAAAAACTGAAGGAAACTTTATATATATATATATATGTATATATATACATATATATATGTATATATATATATATATATATTCAGACAAGAAAGGCTTAGTGGCATGTGGCAAAGTGAACCTGCTCTGCAGAATACATTATGATTTTGAGAATTTATAAAGATTCTGTCAAATCCATGAAAGTAGGAAGGGTCTTGGGATCCACTAGCAGTTCATTTAACTTAGTCACCTGAAAATACATTTTACCAACCAGCAAACAAGATTGAGTGCTAATGGAACCGTGAAGCCAGTTCTGAAAAACCACTGAGATCTTGCTGTCCTTTGTAAGATGAATCTCATTTTCCTTCATCAGAATCCAGTGTTTCCCCCACTACATTCAGAGCTCTTTCACAGCATGCTGTACTGTGTAGCATGTTGTACTGCACCCTGTTGGCCATATGACACTGGAAGCACTTGCCTTGTATACGAATTTCCAGCTTGTTTTTGAACATTGTGTCTCAGTGCTCCTGTGCAGAGAGCATGATTTAACTCTCTAGTTTATCTATTGTTCTAGGACAACCCCACACACAACCCACCACCACTTTTGTTGTTGTTTCAAAAGAAGCAAGGCAGACACAACCGCACTTGGACTTAGATGTCTGACTCTGAACTCAAGGATCACTCCTGACAGAATACAGGGACCATTTGTGATATCAGGATTTGAACCCAGTCCAGTCTTGTACAGGATGAGTTCTTACTGCTACACTATCTCTCCACCTTCTTCCCAACCACTAACTCTTTGGAATCTAATTTCCCTTTAACCCAATTCTTAAATGAAGGAACTCTGTCCTTTATAATTGCCTTTCCCCTAATAAGCATCACTGACTCACATCACAAATTGGATAGGTCTTTGTAGTATATCAACAAACAGGAAAAGGCAATTAGATTATAAAAACATAGAGGTTGTTACAGATTCAGAAAATAATGATTTCCTTCTACCTAGAATGCTCATTCTTGTAATAGTTAGAGGCCAAGTTTCTGCACTGTTATTCAGATTACATGCAAATGCCAACTGTTCCAGAAGCACTGTGTATCATGCTGTAATTAGCCTTTCAAGGGCCCTGGCCCAGCCATCCCTGGCCTATGTAGTTCCCCAATTTATTTGTGGCTTGCAAATGTTCTTCTTTGTTATATTTATTTTTGTTGCTTGTCCTCTAGGTCTCCTAAGTAAACTCTAACAAATGCAGCAGTTTGGAGCTTTATTATATTTACTGTTTTAATCCAGGCACCAAAAAAGTAGGCCTAGTGTAGGGGTGTGTTCAGTAAATATTTGCTGTATTCATTAATGGCTATGCAAATATAATCTGTTGTTCATGGCAGAATTTTTTGTTTTGTTTTGTTTTTTTTACTAAATTTGTAATCTTTTTGAAGAATTACTCATTCTACAACAGCACATAGTAGAGAGAAGAAAACCATACCATTGTCTTTCCCCAAACTCAAACAACAACAACAAAATAAAACCACATTGCTGAATATTAAATATTAAAAACAAAGTCTCAAATTAGTCAGAGAAAAAGAAAGACACATGAGAAAACACTAGGGATGAAAATGTATCTTTCATATTTACATTTAAATTACAAGGTGTTTGATGTTAAAAACGTGGAATCTGAGAATCAAGAGATGGTACAGTGGAAATGGTCCGTGACTTGAAATGTCTGACCCAGGTTCAATCCCCAGAACAACATATATACTCCCCTAAGCTATGGCAGGTGCGATTCCTGAGCACAGAGTAGTAAGCCCTGGACACCATCTGGTATGGCTCAAGTAAAATTTTTGATAACTTGGTCTAGGCAGAAAAGATGTTTACAAAGTAAGAGAGTTAGGAGCGAGGGAAGAGAGTAGATCTAACAGTTGTAAAACTCAATCTTTGGTGCTGGCTGTAATGAGATTTCTACATAGATAAAGAAAACTTTATTCTTTATAATAGCAAATTAGTAAGTCAATAAAATTATAATGTAAATGATATAAACTTGGGAGAGCACACTGTATAACTAGAATGTTTAAGTTAGAGAAATCAGTAGATTAGAAGTCCTCTGTAACATTTCTCTAGTTACTCCAAACTAATTTGCTCAAATTGAATTGAGAATGAATCTACAGAATGAAGTTATATTATAAAAATTGAATTAAAGTTAATACTGTTTCCATACTAATGTAGTTCCACATAGACAATACAGGATACACATAGATTACTAAAAATCAAATGTCATTCTCAAATAATAAATTATTCCATCCTAACAAAATGCAGATCGTACAAAAGATTCAAGTGGACTGTGAAGAGCAGGCTAAATGCTTGCTTCTGAATTCACCCTCTTTCAAATCACATTAACAGTTAATTTAGCAGGCAATTGCTAAATACCCACTTAGAGAAAAATTCACTCCAATTGCCAGGATAAAAAAGGATAGAAAAACTACCAAATTTTCTCTTGAGCACTGGGCTGATAAAGAATGTTGGTCCATGTGCAAGGCTTGGTATATGTTTTTAATAACTACCTTCAGAGAAAATAAGATAAAAGATAAGCCTAATGAAGTCAACTGTGCTATAGTTTTAACTATACTTGAGTCAATTGTGATTTATTTTTCTTACTCTAATGATCTTTCTCTGTTTCAGTGCCTCCCTCTTCTGAATCTCTTTCATCAGATTCAGCTGAATTTATATGATTTGCAATAAATCACTAAGCTTCTCACGGCTCAAGACCAGCTTTTCACATGATTGAAATGCAGGCTTCCATCATTTGCCCCATGATTCCCAAAGCAATCAACTGTCACTTTCTTTCTCCTTTTCTGCAATCTGTGAAATTAAAACACAATCACCATGGCTCAGAAAATCATTTCATCAACAGGACTGTACTCTCTTTTTCATATTTAAAAGAGAGGGAAAATAGTTCACTTTCATTTTAATTCCTTTTCAAGAATAATTTATAAATTAAAAAAAAAACTTTAAGGCATACTTAAAAACCATTTAGTGCATGATGATTATAAATTCCTTACTGAGAAGTAATTTCAGTGTTCAAAAAAGATGAAAGATTGACAGCTTTGAAATTGAAATTGGAAAGATCTTTTGTCTTCTTATCTTTCCATTTTAAACCAAATCCAGATGAATACATTTTAATACTAACACTTTAAACTAGCTATACCTCCAAACTTCCATTCAAACTGTAATCAAAACTGGTGTTTATGAAAAACTGTTCTTTCATTTTGAAAAACAGCACAAAACATGGACATTATTCATTCCTTCTCCTGATGCTTCTTCCTCCACCTCTCTAGATATTCTTATGCTTCATAATCCTCATAAACCAGAGAGCTTGTTTTCACTTACACACACAACAAAAACACAAGGTATGTTTCAGTATGCTCAAAACATAGCTCAAATGTCACTGTTTCCCTTTTGCTCTCTAAAACTTTTACTCAAACCTTTACCAATTTGGGCCTGAGCCTAAAATAATTTGTATGGTAATTCTACTTTTATGGCTTTCTCCCTAAAATACAGTTTCTACACATGTTTTTAGAAGATAATCCTGATTCTGTTACTATGTCTCTTCCACTCATCCTGAAAATTTCCCAATGACTTCCCACTGGCCACAGATATCCTGAATTATCCAGTTACTAAATCTCTTGCTTCACCTTCCAAATGTCCAGTGATATTTGTGTTCAAGGTACTGTGGCCTTTTCTGCCCTGGACCCATGTAGTTGTTGAGTCTCTGGATTTGCTAACCATAGGGGCATTTTCACAGTTGAGTTTGGTCTCCAAGAAACCATCCTAGAAATGTAGCTGATAATCTTTACTAAAGGCTGTCTCTCCAATACTACTTGGATATCAAAGCTTCCCTGACCTGCTACAAAATCATTTTAGCTATTTGATAACATCTAATTTCCTTCTCTACTTGTGTTGTACCATTAATTAGCATTTGATTAACTTATTTCAACTGCTATCTTGTAAACATGCCCAATAAGTACTCAACAAATGTTGTATTGAATCATTTAAATGAATAATATATAGAGAATGCATTTTTGGTACATTTGTTTTTCATGAAGAATTCACTTTAAAATAACCTGTTCTCATTGAATTACTCTGAATTAATCTGTATAGATTTTTTTCTAGAATTGACTATCAGTCTAAAATAGTTCTACAACATTTTGATTGGTATATTTGGGATTATTTCTTAGAAATGTACACAAGCTCCACAATCCTGGATTACATATAAGATGTAAAGTCACAACTTTTGGGAAAATATTATTTCTTTAAAGTTGCTTAGATTAGACTAGAGAAGAACAAGTTTATTGGCTCAAAAGCTACCACCTTGTCTCAGAGTTGCTCCACATCAGGGAAATCAGAAGCAAATGACAACTACCTACCTACAGTTCTGGAAATCCTCTATAGAACTTACTTAGAGCTCAATATAGTCCAAATTTCGTTCTTAATGGATACAATCCCAGCTGATTCTTTTTGTTTGTTTGTTTGTCAGTTTTGGGACACACCCGACAGCACTCAGGGGTTACTCCTGTCTCTACTCTCAGAAATCATTCCTGGCATGCTTGGGGGACCATATGGGATGCTAGGATTCGAACCACCATCCTTCAGCATGCAAGGCAAACACCCTACCTCCATGCTACCTCTTCGCCCCCCACCCAGCTGATTCTTTTATCTTAGCAAATCAAAGCATACAATCATACATGCAGTAATTCTCTCCTACTCTCTTAACAAAATATGAAGGACAACGCAGCTACCCCTAAATTTCTGGGATTTTGACTGAAAACTGAAATTTCCTGTACTTCAATTCCTATTTGTTTTGTACAGCATAAGATTATTTAGTTTAGGGGCCTGGGAGATAGCATGGAGGTAGGGCGTTTGCCTTTCATGCAAAAGGTCATCGGTTCAAATTCCGGTGCCCCATATGGTCCCCCGTGCCTGCCAGGAGCAATTTCTGAGCATGGAGCCAAGAGTAACCCCTGAGCACTGCCGGGTGTGACCCAAAAACCAAAAAA
>PVKC010051543.1:0-10401 GCA_004027635.1 Crocidura indochinensis | reverse complement strand
AAGAATCAGTAAGGGCACAGGCCTGATTCACATTATTCATAAGTACCAGTTAAAACAGTCAAAATCCGAATCAACCCACTTACCAACAACAGACGAGTGGATAAAAGAAATGGTGGCCAATATATATACTGCAACACTGCTCAGCTTGGAGAAATGGTGAAGTCTTGCAGTTTGTAGCAACTTGGATGGAACTGGGAGTTACTGTGCTAAATGAAGTGAGTCCAAAGAAATAGCAAATACCAGATGGCCCCGCTCAGATGTGTAGTATAATGAAGCACATCAAGGGACCAGACAATGCCCAGTAGAAACAACCCTAAAATCCTGTCTACAGAATTGAGAACTGATGGGACCGACATGATAGTACAGCAGGGAAGGCACTTATCTTAGGTGCAGCCAAACTGACTTTGATCCCCAGCACCCACTATGATCCACTGAACACTGCTAGGAGTAATTTCTAAGTGCATAACCAGGAGAAATACCTGAGCAATGCCCCAGGTGTGGCCCCTCCCCACCAAAAATATAATTGAGAAGAGGGGCTACCAAAGAGGGAGAAGAACAGACAGTGGTGAAGGGTTACTAACCCTCCGATGGTGGGCATGGCATGGTAGCATTTAAGCAAAAGCAAGAACATGAACATGAAAACCGCAACATCAGGCTCAACAGATAGTACAACAGCCAGGACACTTGCCTTTCATGCAACCAACCTGGGAACCACATCTAATCTTTTAAGCCCCACAGGAAAAATTTCTGAGTGAGAGCAAGGGATAATTTCTGAGTATGCAGGGTTGGTCCAAACCAAAAATGTTGGGAGCAGGAGAATAGATATAATAAAGTTCAATAAATATTTTTCAACCTAAATCCTTTCAGATTCAGAAGGTGGATAACTAGTCTGGTCATTAGACAGCAAAACTCCTGCCAAGGCACTGGGAGTGAAATTTAGGGGTAGAGCATTTGTCTTGCAAGTGCAAAATTCTGCATTCAGTTCATGGCATGAGGCGGGGGTACAAGGAGAGAAGGGGAAAAGGGGTAGAGCGAGGAAGGGAAAGGAAGAGAGAAGGAGAGAATCCACCAAAAATGCAGTCAAATTCTCAGGCAAAACAGAATAGCCCAAAAATAAAATTCTGCTTGTCATTATTTGTTTTTTGTCTTGGAAGTCAGAAGACAAGCGACAATGAGAACTGAATTCAGAAGACCATTTTAACTTCACCCATCGAGAAAGAAGAAACATCCTGGCATGAATGTTTAGAATATGAAAAGGATATAAAAATGTTTAGGATATGAAAAACCCATCAGCCCCCAGGCAGCAAAGTGATAGACAAAAGTGGACTCTGGAATCAGCAGCATACTGCCAGCCTTGCGTTGGAGGAAGAAGCATGGGGAAAAAAACAGGTACAAAAAAAAGCAAAGATCAGAAGGAGAGAACCAGGAAGGAGGGGTTCATGGCACTGGCTAAAGAGAACTTTCTGTGTGCTTGTTTGGAGGGGTCATGGCTCTGATCTCAGGAGTAACCCCTGGTGGTACTCAGGTGACATAGGACATGCTGCAGATTCATATCATGGTCAGCAGGATGCAAGGAAAAGGACTTTAACCCGGGATAACCACTTCAGCCCCTAAGGAGAATATTTGAAAAAGTCATGGGTTCCAAATGAGGCCAGGGGTCTAGGAGACAAGGTCTTAACACACGGTAGTTTCTAGCACAAGGGACCAAAACTAAGATAGTAAAAAAAAGTGAGAGCAGACAAGACGACTCTATATCCTATGCCAGCAAGATCACTAACTACATAATCCTGAAGGTAAGGATAATTTGGGGGATGGATAAACATGATAATAAATGAATAATAATAATGAAGCAAGAAAAACAAACATTTGGGGTGTTTTATTTTGCTTTGCTTTGTCTCCTTTTTTGTGCCACGCCCGGTGATGCTCAGAGGTTACTTCTGGCTATGAGCTCAGAAATCGCTCCTGGCTTGGGACACCGGGATCGAACCAACGTCTGTCCTGGGTCAGACACCTGCAAAGCAAACGCCCTACTGCTGCGCTATTCATTCCGCCACACATTTTTGGTTTTGTTGTAAGGTCAAGGAGCTCAGGTGGTCACTCCTAGCAGTTTTCAGGCTACCATGAAGTACTGAGGATCAAATCTGAATGTCTTGCAAGCAAAGACTTCACTCAGCCCACTGACTAATCTCTATAGCCCAAAAAACTTCTTACCTTACAAACTGTTGTCCATCCCCATCTACAGAATATAGTCTGCATTTGCATTTCAAGGTGATAAAAATCCAGCATCAAGACCCAAAGAAACTTTGAAAATCCTAGTAAGTAAAATGGCTACTTATTCCAATGCTTGGGTGTTGAACTTGGCACAACACCTCTAAACTGCCACAAGAATGGGTTGTGTTCCCACTGACCTGGGATTCCCCCGGGACTAAGAGGCAAAACCCATCCAATGAGGTAGAAAAGATTGAAATCCAAAGTACCAAGAAGGCCAGAACATAGGGCAATGCCTCCAGCACATCAGCATGCCCATGATATGGAATCTGGTGACTCAGTCACATTGAGTGCTATGCCCAAACCACTCATTGCTCACCAGCAAGAACCTTCACTTCTGATCCCCTCCTCTGTGGTGACTAATTCAGGTTGGTATTTTGCCTTCTGGGACATAGAGTCCAGTCAAACATGTTGATAGGCATAAGAAGGAAGTTTAAAAACTGAATGGGGGGAAGAAATGAATCAGCCATGAAAACCACAGACTGCCTTCCTTAGAGTGGCAGGTTGTCATCTTCTTCAACAAAACTGGGGTTCGGGGCCGGGCGGTGGCGCTGGAGGTATGGTGCCTGCCTTGCCTGCACTAACCTAGAATGGACTGAGGTTCGATCCCCCGGTTTCCCATATGGTCCCCCAAGCCAGGAGCGACTTCTGAGCACATAGCCAGGAGTAACCCCTGAGCGTCACTGGGTGTGGCCCAAAAACCAACAAAACTGGGGTTCACCCTGATGCCAAACAAACATTAGGACAATCAGACTATGGCAGATTCATTCCATTCAATCCATTCCAAGTCATTCATGTTGCAGAAGAAAGGGACTAGCCCAAGGTCAATCAAAGTTTGACTAGACCTGGTTAAAAACCATTTTTTCTGCAGTGTGCCATATATCCTTCAAATAGTCTCATTGCTGCCAAAGTTCCATACCTAGTCACAGCTCCTCTAAAGTCCATACCCATCTGTCCTATTATCTCTTGATACCTCATCTCCTCTTGACTATCAAAGTACAAATCCCCATATTCAACACTGAACTAGGTCTAAACCTAATACTCCCAATGCGTCCAGGTGTTTTCATCCAGAACTTCTCAGCTTAGCAGTTACAATCACAATTCACTGCACTCCTGGGCTGGAAATTAGCAGATCAGTTTTGGTGTTTGAATTCCAGACTGTCCATTTACTAATAGTAACATTGGGTAAACAAAGTAAGGCCTTCCAAACTCAGGACTTGTTATCTGAAGGTGGAATAAGTATTCAACTTCAAAGAGAGCAGTATGCATTATTCAAAGAGACAGTGTTTATAGCAGGTTAAGAACAGGAATACAATACAGCTGTAACAAATGACAAAGTCATGCAATGTGCTGTAATCTGTCTGGCACTGGAAGATGTTATGTTAAATGAAGTAAACCAGTAGAAAGACGAACACAGAATGATTATATGTGGTATATAGAGCAACTGGACAAGGAATGCAATGTTTTAAAAGAGTGAATGCCAAGATCATCCTTGGCACTAGGGCAATGGTGGGCAACCTTTTTGTTCAACTGAGCCAAATCTGGCCAAAACCACGATTGAAATTTATTTTGAGAGCCACGCAGGGCGTGCACTGACAGAGGCTAGGAGCAGAGTCCTGACTCTAGAACAGTCCCCCGGCACACAGAAGAGCCGCATTAAAAAGTGTAAAGAGTCACATGTGGCTTTCCGGCCACTGCACTAGGGTACAGGAAAGAAAAGAACAGTGAAGACATGAAATCAAGGAGGGAGAACAGATATACAGAAAGCAATGGAACTAGTTGTCAAGGGAATCTGAGCCCATCAGTATGTGGAGAGTTAAATATCCAAACACAAAGTCAAAGACACTGGAAACAAGAAATCCAAACTTCTACAACCAAATGTAAAAATATGCCTCTCAAGGAAGCAAACTGAGGTGAATAGATATGCAGGGATGAAAGGGAACCTGGGGATCCTAGTGGAGGAAAGTTGACAAATGGTGGGACTGGTTCTTGAGATATTATACATTTAAAACTCAACTATGAATAACTTTATATATCATGATGCTTTTCTAAAACTTTTAAAAATAAATAACATACTAAGGACACAGTAAATATTTGTAACATTCCCTATGTCTTTTTTCTGTTTGTTTTTTTTTGGGGGGGGAGAGATCATATCCAGTGGTATTAGGAATTTCTTCTTGACTGCACTCAGGAATCATTCCCCCCGCCCTTCCATCCCTCTATTTGATACCTAAGAGTCCTTTTCATTCATTCAACTCAAATACTGTTCCCAATTACAAACCTTCATTGATGATCCAGGAACTGTCAGAACATAATCGCCCCTTTCAGTTTCTAAACATAGCAGAATTCCCATAACTATTCCCAGAAATTATATATCAACTTATTGACACCCTTCTCCATCTACCCAAAATCTGGGTGGAGTGGAGCATGGAGGAGGAGATTACTAAACATTTCTTAAGGGAAGTACACAGAAATCATGGCTAATACCAGAAAAATGGATGTAGAGTCTAGAAGAGAAGTCATACCTCAGATAGTCAGTCTAACTAGAGGACTAGGTGGCCAGGGTCTTGTGGGCACCATGCTCCCATTACAAAGCTGTGGTGTGATCACCAACCATGCTAACCATACAGGATTCGGTCTCTGCAGAAACACACACAGACAGACTCCCCAACATCTGACAGATGAATTCTAGTCTCTCAAGATACTGTTCCTCAACATAACCCTTGTTCCACAATGAGTATAATTATTGTGCATAAAAGCACACATGGTTGTTTCCTGGAGCCAGGTACTGAACACTCAGGCCAAAGAATGGTTAGAAATAGGGATTTTCATGGGGCCGGGTGGTGGCGCTGGAGGTAAGGTGCCTGCCTTACCGCGCTATCTTTGGATGGACCGCGGTTCGATCCCCCGTGCCCCATATGGTCCCCCAGGCCAGGGGCGACTTCTGAGCGCATAGCCAGGAGTAACCCCTGAGCGTCACTGGGTGTGGCCCAAAAACCAAAAAAAAAAAAAAAAAAAAAAAGAAATAGGGATTTTCAAGAAGACACTTTATCATATCCAATATTTGGTTATGCAACAACTATAGAGCCAAGACTCCCTATAACAGGGAACTCTAAAGGGTGATAGCAAAGTATTTCGAGTATGTGTTTTGTCACTAGTTTCAAATTCTGGCCATCTACTTGCTAGCTGTGAATGAAACCTCAGAGCTAGTACATGACCTCTCACAGTTCCAGTGAACACATTTATGCTAACAGAACAGTGCTTAGCTCTTGTAACCATGGCAGCACTGAATATACATGCATGCCTATGACTCAACTATTATCATCAAGATGGTCCTTTGCACAAGAAGTGCCCCAAGATGCCTTTCTTTACCAGGCCTATGGCTTAACCTCAATGAACATCATGTTCACCCTGCACCTCTCCCTTTTCTGTTCCAAATCACCAGCCCACTTATTTCTGTGAACCTTGGATACCACCTTCTATTCCGAATAGAGGAGCCTGTGCATAAATGATCCTTTTTCCTGTGCTGGACTATTGAGTTGTTATATAAAACACTCTACTTCGGGGCGGTGAGGTGGCGCTAGAGGTAAGGTGTCTGCCTTGCAAGTGCTAGCCAAGGAAGGACCACGGTTCAATCCCCTGGCGTCCCATATAGTCCCCCCAAACCAGGGGCAATTTCTGAGCACTTAGCCAGGAGTAACCCCTGAGCATCAAACAGGTATGCCTCCCCCCAAAAAAAAACAAAAAAAAACAATAATTTTCCTTTATTTCATGATTGAAGACTATGAGCTCACCTGCCCAGGAACCAAAGAGATACTCCACAAAGAAAGATGCAAACAAGGAAAAGGTCAGAGGTCTTAAATTCAAACACTCCAGAAAGAGAAGTCAATCTGGGACCAGAGCAATAGTACAGTAGAGAGAACATTTGCCTTGCATGCAGCCAACCCAGGTTCAATCCCAACACCCCATAAGTACTGTTGGGTATGGCCCAAAACCTCCTTCCAAAACAGAGAGAGAAGCCAATCTAATTAACCAGGGCAAAAATGACTTATGGCCAGTACTTCTGCCATAACATTTCATTGGAATATGCCAATGTAGGAGACAGTAGATGTGGCCACTTCTGAACCACTTACTCTCTGACTGGCACAGAACTAGTCACTAAAAATAAATGTAAGACTGACTACATCTGTCATCCAAAGGCTCAGAATGAAAGAGGCAGAAAACCAATGGGAAGGAGTGAAGTATGCATTGAATGAATGTGAATAAAGAAGAAAGCAGAGGTGAGGCAGCCATTTTGGAAGGTACCTAATAATCAGAAGGTACCTATGAGCACGTCAATGAATGCCTACATTGAAGGAAGAGTATTTTGGACACAAGATATGCCTCTGATGCCCTTGTGCCTTAACATCTTCTAAAGCTGAGTCTTAAAAGCTTTATTTGGTGCTGGGTATATTAAAGCCCAGGTGATTAACCTCAAAACTCTGAGAAGGGGTAGAAACACACACAAAAAAAAGACTTAGGATGAGCAGGCATCTTGAAATCTTCCTCACAGTCGAAAAGTGCTAGAGCCAGGGATGCAGCTCAGTGGTCATGCATGTACTTTGCAAGCATAAGACCAAGGTTATAACCTTGGCTCTGCAAAATAATTATTACATTACGATAATATTGATCATAATAATGCAGGGGCCAGAGTGGTAGGGCATCTTGAATGCAGTCAACCCAGGTTCAATCTCTGACATTTCATATGGTCTCCCAAGCCTGTCAAGCACTATTGTGAGCATGGCTGAATGTAACACCCCAAAAAAACATAAACACTTTTTTGAGGTTGGAGAAATAGTACAGCAGGTAGGGAACTTGCCTTGTACACAACCGAGCAGGATTCAATTCCCAGCATTCCATATGGTCCCCTAAGCACTGTCAGGAGTAATTCCTGAGTGCAGAGACAGAAGTGACCCCTAAATATCACTTGGTATAATCAAAAACAAAAAAAATAATAATAATAGGGTCAAAGGGATAGTGCAACAGGTTAGGCAGGTTTATGCAGTCAACCTGGATTTGATCCCCAGCACCACATATGATCCCCAAACATTGCACAGAGTCAGAAGAAAGCACTAAGCACTGCTGGGTGTGGTCAAAATACATCAAAAACTGAATCAACAACAGTATAATAGAGAATACATCAAAACACCATGTTCCTGAGTCCAAAGCTAGTCACTGTTCTCTCACACAAAACCCCACAATCTGACTTACCCGAAGAAGGGAAGCCTGGTGCCGAGGGGTATTGGTGCCCGGGCCCCCAGACGAGGGTCCTTCAGACTGGACAATGGATGATGATCTAGCTTCATAAGGAGCTAAAAGATGGAGAGAGAAAAATCAACATGGCATGTGATTTTTTCCTACCCCAAGTTATAACTGCATACCAAATGGAGAGCTTATCTGATCTTCCCGGCAGAGCTGGCCAAAGGATCAGCAGCGCATGCTCCCAACCTCACCTCTGCAGAACATGCCTGGGTACATTTCTTGGGTACAATTTAATTGAACCATCAAAGATATTCAACCAATTCATGATAAGGCAGAAAAATACTTTGATCGGGCTCATATTAGTAATAAATTATGAGAGCAATATGGTGAAATTTCAACTGGGATATAAAAGCAATGAGAGTAGTCAGAGAAGTGTCATTTTAAAAGGAACTCCATTCTTTCCATAAATTAAATCCCTATCTACTTTCCAGTTTGTCTTCCATTTATCATCTGCCCCCAAAATAAACTCATACACATTATCAACATCATCGTTCATCTTGTGTATTGTTGAAAAATGACAAGGTCTTCTTTTCCCTAGCAGAAAAATATAAACCAAGCTAGAGAAAAACATACAAAATAATAAATGTATTTTACAGCCATTCTATTATTATTCAATAAGTCAATGAAAAAATAATTTTGTAACCTTTTTATAGAAGGTTGTTATTCCATGAAATCAAATGTGTTTTTTCCACTCCTTTCATTTCCAAGAACACTTAATAATGGTCTTGCAATTGGCAGGAAAGCAGTTCAACAGAAGTAGGTGGCATTCAGGTCCAACAGAAAAACATTATCACCCACCTTGAAACTATTTCTGGCCTCTGTGGGTCAACAGTTCAAGTTTTTGAGTGTTTGTAAGGAAAACAATTTTTATAGTTCCTGAAAAATGTGTTAGGTAGATAAAACATATCAGAGTTTGTTAGAGCATCATCTTTTCCATAGTTTGAGCTTTGTTGAATAAAAATTGCATAGACAACAGGGACAGAGTGATAGCACTGTGGGTAGGGAATTTGCTTTGCATGTGATCTACCTGGGATGAACCCCAGTTTGGTCCCTGGCATCCCATATGGTACCCTGAGCCTGACAGGAGCAATTTCTGAGCACAGAGTCAGGAGTAACTCCTGGATGCTGCCAGGTATGCCCCCCCCAAAAAAGTATAGACAACTATAGATCAAGATTAACAAACCACTCTTAGACTCACATTCCCTTCCTCCTCAATAAAACCAAAAGCAATTCAATGCAAAAACAATAATTCCTAGATCCCTTGATAAGAGGTTTATGAATAAGTAGTACTTTTTCCAGAGGGAGGAAACCCTAAGATTTCATCGAGTGCTGAACGGGAACAGATACAGAGCACAGGTAAGTAAGTAAAAACTAATCATCTATCCATCTATCATGAATCAGTTGGTAGCTTCAAAAGTGGAATAATATATACCAGAACCTAAACACACAAATGAAAACTTTGGGGTCATTTTATCAACCACAGTGTCCCAGGTTCAGTTTTTGATGTCTCATCTCTCACTTGATCCACTGAGAACACCTTGAGGCTTTATGTGTATGCTACAGATAAGGGAAACCAAGTCACAAAAAGAGGAAATAGTTATCGTTACACCAGGTAGAAGTGAACAGAAATGAGAAGCATGGGCCCACCACATTTTTTTTTCATTTGGGAAGACTGATATCAAAACACATACTGTGATGTTAGTGGGTAGCAGGCAAATGCTTTTCAAGATGTATAATAACAGCAGGAAAGACACGCTTATTCCAAAATAAGGCCTGAGCTATCAAAAGAAACAAGTCAAAATGAGAAAGAATTGACCCTGGAGACCCGAAATAGCTTGAAGGAAAGAATCATCACTTCCACTAGGCACTTAAGTACAACTAAGCTAAGATGCACAGAGTACTGATTTCAACATGTGGAAACAGAGACAGTAATAAGTACCTCTGAGGACGGTGTGAAGAAGAAATGCCTATATGCAAAGACTTCCATGTGATTCCTAGCATGTGAGTCTAAACAGCTATCACTACATATGGGCATGTCAGTTATCACGACATCCAGTGGGTGGGTGATCATAGGATCCTGGCAGGGAAACTGACATGGACTCAGATTCACAACTAGTAGAAAGATGTTCAGTCCTACTGAATCCCTCTCTCTCTCACATTCATTCATTCATTCATTCATTCATTCATACCCCTGCCCTGATAGCCAAAAATTCAGCATGAAGAATCTTAAATGGGGAAATTACTCCAGAAAAGGGCCTTCTCAGAAAAGTCTCCAGGACCAAAATTCCTTTCTGACAAAACACAAGTAAAAAGTAATGCTCACTGTTTGAGTCACTGAGCTTTAACAGGTTTTACATGTTCTATTACATAGGTCAAAGGATGTAGAGATTCAGACATGGAGACTCCTGGGTCCACTGAATGGGTGGGTGGCCAATAGGGGAGAGTAAGAAATTTAAGCCCAGAGAGGGAAACATGAATCAGCCTTCTGAGAAACTGGGTTCTGAAGATGTCTGGAGAGAGAGAATGAAAATAAGTTGACGTCTCTACTTAGCTTAACTATATATGACAGGAAAAGAAGCAGCAAGGTAAAAGGAAGTCTCCAGGGGAAATCTTGAGCAGGAAGGAATCCACAGACCTCATAAAAATAGGAATTAGCAAGTTTTACAGTGATCACAATCAAGCTGAAGCAAAACTCTCAAGAAGAGCTGAGTTGCAGATGGAAGAACTCTTGTTTTCCTTTGATTTCAACAATGAGGAAATACAAGTGAAAATACCATCTACACTTTTACTTATAAATGACCTTATTCTCCACTATCTGGACTTAAAAGGCTC
>PVKC010051542.1:0-10404 GCA_004027635.1 Crocidura indochinensis | reverse complement strand
TAAGTGAGTTGTTATTTGAGTAGCTTTTAGCTGTGGACAAAGTCCTTTCTGTAGTGAGCCTGCAAGCCAGTTGCTAGAAAGATCTTTCTTTCCAGCTTTGTTTTCTCTCTCTTCAGGGAACCATGAAGCGTTTGGCCTTTAAAAGGAAATGCCTGATCTTGGGCAGAGCTGAGGCATGAGGAATGTGGAAGGACTTGGTTAATATTTCCATACATGCTGTAAAAACCAGCCATGGCACCCACCGAAGCACACAGGGGATCTTGGTGCCGCCGTTCAGCAAATGGCAAGCTCCATCTGAAGGGATCTCCCCAGAGACACTGCCTAGAGCTCACACCCAGGCTGTGCTAGAGAAAAAGCAGGTTTCACGAGAATGCATGGTAGCTGCCTTAGACACCACCTATCCCAAAGTGCTTCCCAGGGTTGTCTTTGTTGGCCTGATCCCTGCCTGTGTCCTGGTTCCCAAAACCAGGATTTGTACATGGAAAATGATGGTAAAGTGAGGACCCCATTCAGGGATCTGGGTGTTTGCACCTAGGTGGTGCTGCAGCCATTTTCTGGGCGCCAAGTCCCTAAAATCTGGACATCAGGTCTCCTATGGATGTCCCTGAGGGGCAGGGAGCCTCAACTTTCAGATTTGACAATTCCAGCAAGGTCCCTGGCCTACTTGAGCTCGTCAGGCCTTGCCCCATCTCTGTGCTCCAGGTTAGTAAAATGCAACAAATCTTCATGGCCGGGCAAATTACTTGGCTCTTCACTGCTTGGCAGCCATGTGTCTCCCAGATCTGGGTGTTGCCAAGCTTGTTTAAAGACACAGTGCTGATCTGTTGTTGATTTAAGACTTCAATGCCATAGAATTTTCTGGAACCTTCCATCAACAATTTACTGAAATAGGCCAGGGATTCAGAAAACTTGGGAATGAGGATCTGTGAGAGTCTGATGGAGTTTAGGGGTCAGATTCTGCTGGTCCAGTTGCTAGTGGGTGTAGATTTTGGGTGCCAACATCAGACCCACGGGCTATGTAGGTGCATGATGGGAGGGACACCTGTGCTTCTGCCATCTGCCTGTGTTATCATGGCCTGCAAGTCATGTCAAACAATGCCATACAACATTTCCTGGCCTTCTGAGAGAGTTAGAGACCCCTTCTGAGTCAGGCCCAGCAGCACTGCCCAGTCTTGTCTCCTTACTTCTTTGGCTTTTCCTCCAACCCATACTGCCTCCCATGGCGGGTATGCCACTCCATTGGAGTTTCGGGTAGTGTCCTTTGAAAGACCATGGGGTTCCACCAGACTTCTGAGGAGGAAAAGTACTAGCAGCCCTTTAGGTTACATGCGGGGATATTAAGGTGCAGTGAAGTTACATGTCTGTGGACTTGTTCTGTACTTGTGCAAAATGGATGACAGCCCTATGATCAGATGTGAGCTTGGCTCTTCTTGCCCTTAGATGTAGGTCTGGAAAGAAGAATGGGGGTTCAATAGTGTGCCTGCCTTTTGGGGAGCTCAGATTAGGGTCCTCTTAAATTATTGTTTTATTTGTTGAAAAAAAATTTTTTTTCTTATCAACTGGGCTGAAATGTGTTTCTAGGTCTCTGTAAGAGTGCTTTATGAGTACTTCCAGGTTCTCCCTAGCAAACTGGTGTTTTGATGGTGTTTGATGCAAAGCATCAAAAACAGTTTTGCCAATAAAGATCCAGAGTAAAAAGTGAATTTTGGGAAGAACCTTAAAGGGGACTCATCTGAGAGATATTTTCTTGCAGAGTCAGATAGTTATTTCGGTCTTGCCAGTGAGGACCCCTTTCAGCAGGAAATAGCTGGATCTAGGGCAGTACCATTTCTTCCTTTCTTCTGAGCAACTCACAAAGGATGCTAGAGAAGAACCACCTTGCAGAGCAACACCCTTTAACCCCCAACCTGCAGGTGTGGAAAGGTTGATGTCCACTTGTCTCCGTGTTGCTTGTGATTGCTGGCCAGAGGACACCTGGGAAGGTCAGATGCCAGCCCACTGGTACAGGAAAGTGAGAGTCCAATTCTAGAGAACAGCTTTTAGAATCCTCAGGAAAAGCTGAATCAAGGTAATTTTGGCAAGTGGCAGCCTATTTTGATTCAAGGCTCCAACTTCCATAGAAACACAAGAACTGACAATAGATGAAACAAGACTAAATTAAACCAGGAAATGTTTTTGCCCCAAAGCCAAGAGATTAGGACAGTCTGTCCTCAGTTTACCTTCACTTCACCCTTCCTTTATTTAGGCATGTAGATAGGTTAAAGCTGCAGCAGATGTTTGCCCTTTGATATTTTCACCCATGGGTGCACAGTTTCACCTTTCTCCCCAGTTCTGTCCTCTTAAGCCAGCTTGTGGTGTAGATAAGATGGAGGCTTTGAGGAATGTGGCACCATCTTCCAGCCTATGCTGTCTTCAAATAAAACTGATTCTCTGTCAAAAACAAATACACAAATACATCAGGGCCCCTGCTGAGGCCCTGGCTTTTGTGGCATAGGTGAACTCAAAGAAAAGTATAGGTGTCAGAGCAGATACAGTGAGATGGGAAGGGGTGAGAATGGTTGGGTCTAATTGTTCTTGATTTTGGTTCCATCCTCTGTGGAAAGGACTTGGCAAGTGGCACTGGTGCCCTCCTGGGCAGTCTAAAGCAGGCACCATGCCATGTACCACTCAGCCAGCCCCCAGGAATCATTGCCTTACTCTCTCCCACAACTCCCATTCCTGTTCCACCAGGATCATGACAAGCTTGGAACCAATGGGAAAGGGACTGAGCCTCCACCCTTGGGACCTTACTTGATGCCATCCATGTGCTCTGGAGTGTGTCACACGTCTGTTTAGATTTTTCTCATTCAGAGTCCAGGTTTCTGTAGATGTTTCTGGAAGCTACTGTGAGTGTCCTGTGCTCACCAGGCTGCATTTCTGCAGAGCTCCCAATAAATTGCTTTTTCCTACTTTCACAAGAAGCAGGCAGCGTGTCTAGGGTCCCGAGGGTATTTGCAGGAGTGGGAGTCTGGATACAGGGGGTCCTTTGAGGGAAGAGGAGTCATCGGCAGAGCCTTCATATCTCTGGAGGAGGGAGAGCTGCTACTGTGGGCACATGTGTGCGGGGTGGGGGGGGCAGAGAAATAGTTTCCATGCGAGAAATGTTCTGCATCTCACCATCCACCAGAAGAGAACATGTGGCCACACTGGTGGGGAGCCTGCTGCTTTGAAGGAATCCATTTCTGTCACGCAGCCCAGACGAAGCTGTCTGACCAGCTCCTCTCACACCATATGTTAGCTTTTCCTGAGGGTGAGGGGGTCCTCGGTGGAGAGGGGGGCAGAGCCTGAGAGGGCTGCAGTGTCCCGCTTTCTAGTCCATGTGCGCACGTGCGAAAGGCCTTGCATGGTGAGCAGCGTGAACAGTTGGGGTGATCAAAGAGTGATGTGCCATGTGTTGGGACTGTGATCACCCTCCTGACAAAGGAGGGTTGCGAGCTTGGGTGGGAGGGTTTCATCCCTATGTGCTTGACCAGAAAGGTTGTGTCTTTCCCTTAATTGCTACTAAATTTCCGTCATCTCCTCACCTCCTCATTTCTGGTGCCTCTTTGTGTCACTGCTGGAATGGAGCTAAGCAAGGTGGTGTTAACTCAGGGGTTCACTCGGCAGTAGAGCAGGAACTGGGGTGGGGCTGCAGGGAGGTGGACTGAGGGATGCCTGCCTTTGCTTCCTCCTCAGAGGTCTCTTGAGGACTCAGCACCCCGTGGGAGCACATGTGCCCCACAGCTGTTGGTCAGGGCTCCCCAGGACTGAGGGGATGAGATGGGTGTGACAAGGGCTCGGTAGGAGGATCAGCACATGCTGAGTTGGGGTGGAGCGAGGTGAGCAGTGAGGGAGCAGAGAGCAGCCTCGGCTCCATGAAGAGCCCTCACATTTGGGGGGAACATATTCTTTTACCTTGCCAGAGCAGACCAGTAGGGGTGAGGAGCCAGCACAAGTCTGTTATGAGTTTTACCTCATGAGCTGCTCACAGCAGCAGGCATCCCCTCACCCCCATATCCTGGGGGTACATGATGGCTTTGTTGGTGATGCAGGGTGATCATCACCTTGGTGGCAGTAAAGCCATAACAGACATTTTTTCTCTCTTCTTTCTTCTCTCCTCTCTCTTCTCTCTTTTCTCTTACTACTCTTTTTCTTTCTCTCTTATTCCTCTTTCTCCTCTCCTCTCTTCTCTTTCTCTCTTCACTCCTTTCTCTCCCTAGGTAGAATTAGCAGCAGAAAAGGTGTGAAATCCAAGAGCCCCGAGAAGACGACTGTTGAAGCTGCCAGTGTTCTCATGGCCCATGAGGCGGACATCAAGGAAAGTGAGTGGAGCCTCTCACCTCATCCTGTTTCCCCAAGAGGACATGGCTGTGACCAGCTCCTGACCCAGCCCCTGCAGTGCCTACATCTGGGGCTGTAGCCTGGCTGCCTGCAGTGTGCAGTGTTGTTTGACCATGACTCACTGTCACTCCCATCATGTGGCAACATGCAGCTAGGCACTCACTTCTGCTTCCACCTCACTAACTTTCTGCCAGGCTCTGGCTTCTGCTCCTATTCACCATGATGGTCATTCATCTCCAGGACAGTGAGGTTCGGCCATACTGTCCCAACATTCTATCACCTCCAGTCCTGTCTGAATGTCCCCGAGTGCTTGGTGGCCACCCTACCCATTCCTGCTTACTCCCCAAAGACAACATTTCCTTTTCTGGGGATCTTCAAAGCTGCCAGCAACCTTGGTATAATTTCTGGTCTCCTAGCCAGGCAGTGGACAGATTTTTTGCTCACTGTGTGTAGAAGGCCCTAGCTTCCTATTCTGTGAAACATGGTTTATCTCACTGCCTCTGGACAGTCAGTCCTTCTGTGCATTATCTGGGCTTTCTCTATGACCATCCCACCAGGAGCTGTGCCTGAGACCTTGACTGACCTTATTCCAAACCTACATTTCTTAGCAGAGAGCATATGGCCCCTTGAGGGGCCCTGGATATTCCAAGAAGACCACAGGTGAAACTGATCTGGGGTTGTTTCTAACCAGGATTTCTAGGAATGGATTGATCCCACAGAGGACAGTACATTCACTGGAACCAGCAGCTTCACTTGCCAATGCAGAGAATCATCTCCCTCAGAGGGCTCTACTCTGGTCACCCCAGGACATGGGCTTGGGTCCTTGTGGGTGCCTCTGGGACTCCTGCTCTTAGGGGTATTGAAATTCCACTGTGGATGGTCCTTGAACATGGGTTTCTTGTCTTCTTATTAAAGGGTTTACAAGTGCTGTTCCACACACACAAACACACAGTACTCATACATATATATTCACACACATACATACCCCAACATACACAGAACTTATGTACCCATACACTCATACACACAGCACACACACACACACACACACACACACACACACACACACACAGACATGCACACACTGGGCTCCATCTTCGACCCCATATGGCCTAGAGGTGCTTCACTATCTTGTTAATGCCTTTCTTTTTTTTTTTTTTTGAGGAAGGAGCTGACCTTTTCCACATTGAATTTCTGATTCTGCAGCACTTAGGCAGTCATCATCGGACATCGAATGTTTTCTGAAATGCAAATTCTATTTACAAAGAAACCACTGGAGGACATTTAATATATTTTCTGCCCTTCTAAATATGCTCTGGTATAAATTCAGATGGGAAGCGTCTCCTCTGGTCAAATGACAAGAACTTGACATTAATGGGGAGGAAACTGCATTAGTTTTGCCTCCACTCTAGACACCCTCTTCTCCTTTGTCTTTTCTTGTGGAGTTATAAGGATGCTACTGACTTGGCACAAAGTGCTGAAATTTCTTCCTCAGACTTGTTCAGCTCCGATACATCTTGTTAATTCTGAAGTGCTTGGAAACACATTTTTAAATGCTTTGTCCATATACTATATGTATATATATATATATATACACACACATTATATATACATATATATATACATACACATACTCCCACACATCTATAGAACTAGAATTAGGAGTTGTTAAAATTTTATGAGACATTCTTGGAGAGATTCCCCCCCCCCATCCATTTCTCTTCTCGAGTCTTATGAGCATATACGGCCACACACGGTGGCACACTCACACTTGCTCATAGGTACTGCATCTAGGAACACACCCTTATGCTCACATCACACACTGTCAACTGAGCCTACTTTTCTGACACACATACAAGCCCTTACTACATAGACCCCTCCAACCACCCTTGGCTTGGGTTTGAGCTCTTCGGGACTGGTGGGTCCCCGATCTTTTCTGCAGTCCTTCACTGTTCTCACTCCTAAGTGCTCAGGACCTGGGAAAGTTCTTAGCTTTGCTTTTCTGTTCAGAAGAACTTAATGAATAAAGGACAATCTTGGGTAGAGAGGCAGCTGTGGAAAATACGGGTGGGCAGGAGGAGTGCATGGAAATGGGGGGTGTCAGACCTGGTCTTGGGCAGGGGGTATGAACAAGGCCACAGAGGTGCAGGCAGGCAGCAACCAAATGCTCTCCTCTATTCAGTTCCTCCAGGTCAAAGCTGGTTGCTTTGCTGGTGATGTGGCTGGGAAAAGGGGGGCCTAGTGGTGGTTGTGGAACAGACAGCTCCACTTTGAGTTCAAGTAGCTGATGCTGGTTCACTAAGATCTAAAGTGGTGAGCAACCAATGTTGGAAAACTGAAAGTTAAATATGAAGAAGAGAATAAAGCAACTTTAGAACATTAGCTCTCAGAGCTAGCCTTAGCCAGAATCTTGGAGCCTGTCTGTCTGGTGTCTGTATTGTGTGTGACGTGTGACGAGAACAAAATTCCTGGCTTGTGAGTAGATCAGATAGACAGTCTTTGCCGATTACAGCTGATCCTGTTGTGTCAGCTTCTGTTCTTTTGGAATTTTGATCAGAGCTAAATTAATTTTACGTATTTGTTGATCTGATTTACAATGTTGTCTTCAGCTTCATCAATGGAATCCATCTCTCTATTGATTAGTATAAACATCTCCCAATAAACCAATCTATTGGTAGGTTGATTCTCAGATCCTGGTTCTTCTGGGATGCTTTTAAACCAAGTGTGCAAATGTGTGGGGGTTTTTTTGTTTGTTTGTTTTTATTGACTAGATGTCCAGCCACCCTGCCAAGCTTATTTTCATGATACTTATGACTAATTCTAATGGAATTATTCACGAACTTCTTTTGGGGTACAGACCCATCATCTACAATAAAAGGACAATTTTAGAAATATTTTCTTCCCTGCCTTTCCCTCTCTGCTTGATGGTGTTGTGCTTTCTGTGGTGACCAGGTGATCCACACACACTTGGGGTTCTTATGGCTGTGGTTTTCATTGGGGATCAGACACTTTAATCTGTGGTGTTTGTGCACATGTGGCTGCACACATGGTTTGGGTCAGCTGCTGGCTGGCCTTGTGCCAAGGTGTCAAGGATCATGTTCTGGCACTGCCCAGCTGGAAGGTTCTGGACTGAATTTGTGGCCTGGAGTGAAAGGCAGGCACTTTGCCCTGTTTACTGTCGGGGTGAGTGCCTGATTTTTTCCCCCCTTATTGTCCTCTTGAGCAGCTTTTGCCAAGGTGTTGTGGATAGATAATGTGCTGTTATTTTCAGGAACTTATTATTCACAAAATAACTGAACCACGGTTGATTTATTCACTTTCCTGCTGATGGATACTTGGATTGTTCTCAGTTTGGGGCTGTGAGGAAAAGCTTCACTGCCAGGGCTTCCCTGTGCTTAGGCCCCAGGAGATGCATTGTGGTCCACTGGATATCAGTCTGGTTGGCTGGTTATCAGTTTGGTTGGCTGGATATCAATTTGATTGGCTGGTTATAGTCTGGTGGCTGGATATCAGTGTGGTTGACTGGATATCAGGAGTAGAAGGGTTGGCATGACTATTGATTTAGGAGATCCCTTGGAGAGCTTCACAAGTTAGTGGGACTATTTTCCATCCCATAGGTATGGTTGTTTGGCTTCAGCACCTACATTTGGTAACATCGTTTTCTTTCTTTCTTTTTCTTTTTTCTTTTTTTTGTTTTTTTTGTTTTTGGGCCACACCCAGTGTTGCTCAGGGTTACTCCTGGCTATGCGCTCAGAAGTCACTCCTGGCAGGCACGGGGGACCATATGGGAACCGAGGGATCGAACCGTGGTCCATCCTAGGCTAGCGCAGGCAAGGCAGCAGGCACCTTACCTCCTGCGCCACCTCCCAGCTCCCAACATCTGTTTTCATTGAATTCTGTGGGTGAGTATGTCCTGGGGACCCTGTGGTCTCCTGCTGCATTTCATGGCAGACTAAAGGAAAAAGCTTGTCCCTCTTAGGACAATATTTTCCTGTAAATACCTATTTAGGTTGTACATTGCTATCTGTATTTTTTTAAATATTGAATTAAAGAGCTGGGATTTGCAAGTCATTGAAAGATGAGTCTTAGGCATACTTTTTGTTTGTTTGTTTGTTTTTGGGACACACCTAGAAATGCCCAGGTGATACTGCAGGGCTCTGCACTCAGGAACCTCTCCTGGTGCTTATGGAAACACATGGGATGCTGGAGACTGAACCAGGGTCAGCCTCGAGCAAGGCAAGCTGCCTCCCTGTGTACTATGGCTCTGACATCCAGAATACACTATTTGACACCAATCCTACCATCAATGTCAACTTCCATCCACCTATGTTTCTATACTCCCTCCTGCTCTGCGCCTGTCATCTTGCCAGACATTCAAAGTCTGGTAGTTGCTTAGATCTCATGTTTTTTAGCATTGTTGACTCTGGCTTTGGCTAGACAGTCTTTCAGCAGCATCTGAGTAGGGCAGAAAGCATGGTGCTCTCTGAGGACTTTTGAGATCAAAAGACAAACATTCAAGAAATGAGGGAGAGGTGGGGAAGTGGAGACTGGAGAAGCCCCTTGATGTGGGCAGCCAGGGATTTGGGCTGGGGGCAGCAGGGTCTGTACTCACCCTCTGCATGGCAGGAGCTCCCATGGCTGCACCTGAGAGTTAACTCCTGGCTGGCTCATGGCTAATGACTAACTTCTGATTTTTTTTTTTTGGGTCACACCCGGCAGCGCTCAGGGGTTACTCCTGGCTCCATGCTCAGAAATTGCTCCTGGCAGGCACAGGGGACCATATGGGGCACCGGGATTCGAACCGATGACCTTTTGCATGAAAGGCAAACGCCTTACCTCCATGCTATCTCCCGGGACCCTAATGACTAACTTCTGGCTAACTCCTGGCTAACAACTAACCTCTTGCTAACTCCTGACAAGCTCATGGTTAACTCCTACCTATCTCAGGCACAGACGTGAACCAGAGCTCAGGCCTGAGGTGCATGGAGCATCTGTAAATTTTAGAAAGTGAGTGGCTCGTTTCTCCTGACATTTGTCCTGCAGGTTGCCCACCGCTGGGTCTAGAAACCTTAAAAATCACAGACTTCCAGCTCCACGCATCGACTGCAAAGCGCTATGGGTTGGGCGCACATCGCGGGAGACTCAACATCCAGGTACAGCCTGGTGGTGGCGGTGGTGGTGGGGAAATTACTCTGCTGTAGGAAAGTAGGGCTTGGTGTATTCTCAGGCAGCTTTGGGGAGACGGCTTTAGGAGCTGTCAGTGAGGTGACATTTTGTAGACTCAGTGCATGGCCCAAGAGTTCAAATCCCACTGAACACATGGCTCTAGAAATCTGTCCATGGAGCTGGCTCCAGAGTTCAGGAGTTCATGCTCTGTCTTGGGTTGCTGCTTACTCAATTCCATTATCCCCATAACACTGTAGTATCTCCACTCCAGTCACCCCTTCTCTCACCTGCTGACTGTGTTTTGTTGATGAGAAGCCCAGTGATTCTGGTGGCACCAGGCTCTGCTCTCCAGCACCATGTCTAGCATGTGACTGTTTACTGTGCAGTTTTTAGGTCATGGGTGTAGCTTAACAGATTTTTTTGGGATGTTTTGGCTACAACCTCATTTCCCTCCAAATGCCCCCATGAACTTGATTTTTGCTCTTTAAGACTTTGTAGTCTTTGAGCTTTTGTTGGATCTCCATGCTGGAGCAGAAACCCCTCTGCAGTTCCTTGGAGCTGCTCCCATAGTCCTCCACACCCTCTCATCCCTGATCACTCTGGGAAGGACATAGTCCAGGCATTGCAGGGGTGATTCTGGGGAGTGGAGGGCACCTGATTGGCCCATGGCCCTCATGTTCTAATGGGGACTCATCACAAAGGGGAAGTCAGGCTCTCTGGCACCCCTTGATCAGGGCACTAATCCTATTTTTGAGGGCTCCACCCTGCTCAAGGTCTGATACTCTCTCCCTAGGGGTTAGATTTCAACCCTGGAATTTCAGGGTTTAAACCTTCCTTCAGTGGTACTATTTTCCCTCCTGTCAAGCAGAGGACTATGGA
>PVKC010051541.1:0-10401 GCA_004027635.1 Crocidura indochinensis | reverse complement strand
TAAGTCCTGAGCATTGCCAGATGTGGCCTAAAAGCCAAGAATAAATAAAGTAATAAAAATGAGATATGTGTGTTATTTATATTTATCCAACCATTGCTTTCACTTATGAGCTCTTTTTCTTTGGACTTGTGGTTTCACAATTATCTTCAGATCTATATAAAATTTTAAGAAAATTTTTATTTGGTACAGAGACCTTAAGTCATTCAGTTTAAAATGGAAAAATAGGGGGCCGGGTGGTGGCGCTGGAGGTAAGGTGCCTGCCTTCCCTGCGCTGCCTAGGATGGACCACGGTTCCCATATGGTCCCCCAAGCCAGGAGCAACTTCTGAGCGCATAGCCAGGAGTAACCCCTGAGTGTCACTGGGTGTGGCCCAAAAACCAAAAAAAAAAAAAAATGGAAAAATAACTCAGTGGGTTGAATATATGTTTTGCATAAAGGAGGTCAAGTACAAACAGAAAATATATTCAGGTTATTAACTACTTGGACCCTTGAACAAATTCTCCCTTATGTTTGCATATGAGAACCCTTGTTGTGTCCACAGACTTTCATATGTTCGTCATACTTGCATTCACCTTAAACACCATCACTCTGATGAGATGTGTCTGAGCTTTCTCTTACCATTGCATTTCATTGTTTATTTAGCTGTCTTCTGTACTATACTAGTTCAATGTGGAGTTTTTAATGCTAACTATCTTATCTTGTCTAATAGTATAGTTCAGAAGACAATTACTAAATAGAAAAATAATGATGAGCTATGAACAAAATATAGTCCATTGTTCACTATATATTATCTGACAAGAAGAAAAAGTATTCTTCATATACTGGTTTTGACTCTAGTATCATTGCATTCTCTTATTATTTTCCAAAAAATATATTTATGAAGCACCACCATCCGCTAGGGATGTTGCTAAGTACAGAATTAATCATCTTGAGCTCTATCTTGGAGCACTTAGTGAAAACCATGCAACTCATGAGCCATCAGTCAGTTGAACAGATCAGGATATAGGATCAGAAGATTGTGGCAAAGAGATAGTGGACAATTTTTTGATGCAAGAGATATAGCAATGTGTCCTTTAAAGGAGAGTAAACTTGTATTCCTGGAAGTTGTGTAAACGTGCATTTACTTAATGAAATTTAAATAATAATTATAAATACACACACATATTTGATTTGGGGCCAAACCCAGAGGTTCTCAGAGCCGACTCCTGGCTCTGATCTCAGCGATCACTCCTGGCAGACTTGGGGGACTATATATGGTGCTGGGAATAGAAACTAGATTGGATGTTTGCAAGACAAGTGCCTACTAGATGTGTTACAACACCAGCCCTAAATAATTAGAAACATTTTAACTTTGGTTAGACTGTCAAATCTAATAACACATAATTTTCTTTTCCTAATTTTTATATATCCAACAACTTAAAAAATCCTCACATTTTCCATGTCTTCCAATAAGCTATACATGAAAATCTGCATTAAATTTTCCTACACATTAAATGTTGCTATAGAAAATGAATGCTTTTGGGGGGGGGAGGAAGTAGAAGGAAAATTACCACATAGGAATAAGAAATTAAGTTAAATTAAAACTTCTCTTAATCTAAATATACAACTGAGGCTCCAGCAACTCATAAGTAGTATGAAATAAAACATGATTTTACTATTGGCATTCATTGAATATTAAGAAATTGCATTTATATTAATTTCTCAGGCATGGGGAGAGTATAAACAGGATTACACGGAGCCCTACTACATAGAAATATTTTTTGATAAATGCACAGTCTCAAGGCTTCATTTCTATTTTGCCTTTGTAAACTCCTGATCCAATACTTGTATCCAAGTTCATTTAGGTCCCTCAGTGACTGAGTCTTTTATATTTTACATGAGGAGCTGAACAAAACAATTCATTACTTATATGTCCATGTATTCTTTGAAATAAAAATAGAATCTATGTGCTTTAGAAAAACAATAAATAAAGATAATAAAAAAATCAAAATAGTTTGCTAACTTATCATTACGTTCTTTATAACTGGTTATTATGTAGCTGCCACATTAATTATCCATAAAATTCTTATTCCTCAGACATGAAAAATACATGCTCTCATCTGTTAACAACAAATGAAGTGGTTTGCAGTTACAAAACAGTCAGATTTATAGTAAGAAGACTCGGGTTTAATTTGAAGTTTCAATCCTTAAAGTTTCTTTTATTACTAGGATGAGTAAATATGAAAAATAAACTCTGAAGTTCTTGAGAGAATGAAATCTTTGCCTAAGAATGATCCCCTAATACTTAGCTCAATACTCGAAGTAGCAAGTCATTCAGTTTTATTTGTTTCCTTTTCTTAATTTATCTTTAATACAAGCCTGTAGAGAAAAATAATAATTCTCAGTCCCAAGTGATAGTAATAGTAATAGGTTGAAGTTGGGTTGAAGTACATGCCGGGCTAGCAACTAGCTCAGGTGTGATCCCACCTGGTCCCCAAATACTGCTGAGTTTATCAAGGAAGCTCCTGATCTACTGAATATGGCCCTAGAGGAACCTGAGCTCCGCTGGCAGGTGTCCTGGGAATTCCTGGCTCACAGAACCTGAGCAGCACCACATCCTTAGACCCTAACACTGAACTGTACACCAGATTGACTGAAATCACTGAAATCTTGTGCATGTCTTTGGAGTTCCCTGCATATTCACAAAATGATTTTTTAAAGAAACTCTATGAAAGATTTTAGAGGAAAAATGTTTGAAAATTGGGACCTGGGCGACTGCACTCAATCAACTGGGACGGACCCAGGTTTGATTCCCAGCAGCCTATATGCTCCCCCAAGCCTGCCAGGAGCGATTTCTTAGCGCAGATCTAGGAGTAACCCCTGAGCACTGCCAGGTGTGGCCCAAAAACAAGTTTGAAAATAATACTGAAATTATTCAAGGATATCCAAACAAAATCGAATTAAGGCAAAAATGAATATGGAAACAAACGGAATATTGACGGGATATAACCACTTTGTATCTTAACAATTACAGTGGTCAGTTTGAACACTTTATCCCAGCCTAGAACACCCAATCGGGAAACCTTGGCTCTTGGAGCCAGCTCAGCTGGTATCCATGCCAGGGGAAGAGCGCCATCTGCTGCAGTTGGTCAAAGATTCTTTATGTTGTGGCTCTGCTGGCCAATTGATAGGACAAAGTATCTTTCCCTTCCAGTATAGCTCCATCATCCGACCAGTCCTACCATACAACTAAAGTGCTCCAGATAATTCTAAAGCCACAAAGAAAAATAGTCAATAGAAAAAAAGAAGTTCATCTCTGTCAGCCTCTACTGAGGTTAGCCTATAAAACACTGGGGGAAAATCCATACTGTGTTTGATGTCTTTTCCTCCCTGGATGTCTAGTTTTGTCATCCTCCCTTCAAGGAACATGAATTTTGTTCTTTGACGTTTGAATAATTTTCTACGTCTTTCATTAGTTTGTCTTTTTCTTCCCTCCACCAAATACTATTCCTTGAGCTTCGTTTTCAGATGCTGGGAACCAGATTTTGACAGGTGAGCGATCAGTATGTAGTGAATCTTAAAATAATATTTTCTCAGCAAATCAATATAAGGCATTGTAAAATGAACTCACATCACCTCCCCTGTTTCTGCTTTTTTGCACTTGGAGCTGAATGCAGATAAATATCTTGCCTGACAGCCTAGAGGAGATCATTTCTCTTTCAGAAGAGTTGCAGATGAAGGGAGAGGTTAATTGGATATTAGTGGATAGCTCAAAATGATGCTTCTACTTAAAATTTGGACCTCCAAAGGGCATAGTGGAATGGATCTGAGTGTCAGTTTCTTTCCATGAATGACTCATAATTGGGTTAGAAAATATTGTGTGTCAGAGGTTGCCCACTAGGAATAAAGATTTTTATAAGGAAATTATCCAGAAAAGTTTAATAGTGCCTGATTTCTAGTGAGAGCAATTTTATGCTGGAGCCAACCATGACTGAAAGATGAAACAAAACAAAAGAGGAGATTGAAAATTTAACTTTCCACACAAGATATCACATTCTTGAAGAATTTTTATCATTTTTTATCAAAACTGAAAATCAAACATTAACAAGTAGCGTGTGATCAGATTCACAGAAAGTGTCTTAGATTAGACCTCCTCATGTTGCAACTTCGGATTGTCTCATATCTTGCCTCTTGATTTTTGGGATAAAATCTGAAATTTAGTGACACCATTCACATTACGCTGCTAACAGTTTCACAAAATATCTTTGTTTAGGGACCTAATAATATTGGTCATATAAAGAGGAAATGAGATTTTTAATGCAAAATGAAGCTGACAGTGCTCTTCTATTACCAGGGTCTTATTAGGGAAAAATTCTCTGACATCTGTTTATCCCCTGCAGCCAACCTTGTATTCAGAATACAGTAATTGATTCACAGCATCCACTGGGGATCTAACTGGCTCACTTTTCCACACCGCACTACACAGGTATCTCTGCAGCTAATTCTGAATGTACATCTACATCGTTATCTCCTGGTGAACTGTGACCCTAAACACTTTGGAGGCCCAGATGAAAGTGCTTCCTCCACCCTCCAGTGCTAGGGGTATAGCGGATTCTGCAGCATGGCAATTCACACAGGACATCCAATCAGAACCATCCCCTTTGAAGCCCTTCTCAGCTGGGAGACCATGAATGATTCATAGCTTCTCTACACAGACTAAAGAGGAAGAGCAAAGGTAGCGTGTATTATTCAGGACTGCATCCTCAATAAGTCTCCATGTTCAGCAAATTGCTACAATGTTTTTTGCTTAGTCTTTCCTTCCATACAACATCTCTTTTGTGTACAAGTTTAACAAAGAAAGGTCCTCTGTTTAAGCAAACTTGTTGATTGGGTTATTTCCCACCCCTTTAATGAATATTATTAAGGTAGTCACAGACTTCATGCAAAAGAAAGTGCCTGGCAGGGACCAGAACTGCAAGGAAGATCCCAAGATCCCAACTTCACAATTAACTTAGAATGTGAATTTGTTGTTGGTTTCCCATTGTTTTCATGATTAGGGTCAAAATACCAATTTTTCAGCGTACCCATGAGCAAAAGCTAGCTTCATAAAGCCATGTGTAAAACAAAAATAAATATTTTACCCACTGGAAACGCTTTTTGCCAAGCAGGACTGCTAAGCTTTCTAGGAGGCCAAAGGCAGGCCTCTCTCTTTCAGCAACTATACAGAGTAATCATCAGATAACGATTACTAAGCATCTTCTCTCTCCCAGGATTCTGCAGACACAATAACTGGATATTACCCCCCAAAGAAACATCTGTTCTAGAAGCTTCATTATTAAACAAGCAGGATTCTCCATGTGTCATCATTCACAGAGGGTTTATCTTCCAAACTGAAATATAAGCACCAGGAGAGACTCACTGAAATCCTACCTGGAAGGAATAGTGTCACTCAACATCTTAGTGATTTTGTTGTGGAAATATCAGTTTCTCTTACCTGTTCCCAAATCACTGAATCCATGTAGTTATTCATAACTATCCAGAGGACATTTCTAAGCCTGTGAACAATTCTAAATTTTAGAATTTTTCTAAACATTTTTATGTTGTTTTGTTCACACATGGAAGAATATTTCCAAAAATAATTTATGTCAATAACTTCTGAATTCAATTTAATCATATAATATTATTTGATAATAGAGCTTAGGATGGAAAACGTGAAAATAAAAATTGTATCAAGTAGCATAAAATTCAACAAAAGCTCACAGAATGTATTCAAAATAAAAGCTATCAAAGGATGAGAAACTATATTTGCTAACGCATCCCAATTTTTCACATTCAGACAATGCAATATGCTTTTCCAAAAAATATTCTCTTATAACAACAAACACGAGACTCCCATGCACCTCAGATCACCTTGCATTTATTTTTCTTTTGCCTCAAGTTCCCATGTGGGCTACCTGATTTGCTCATTGCGAGAACTGATTGACAGGTATAGTGACAAAAATGCAAATGATATGCAAATAGACACATTAGGCCAGTTCTTTGTAAATAGAATTGCTGCTTATGTACATATGGCACTTTCTAACAATGGTTATGTACCTTTTAAAATACACAACACTCAGTTTCTAAGAACTATAACTTTCAGGTTTTGTTCCATTGTCTTTGGAAAGAAATAAAACATTGCTGGATAGCTAGATAATAATTATGGGAACAACTTAAAAATATAGATTTCTTTATCTATAATAATATAAATTTTAAATGTCCAAATGGTGTTTGTAAAGTATATGGATATGTGTATTATAATTTATGGTTCTGTCTTATGATGATAAATGTGGGCATGAACTTATATCTCTATTATCACAAAACCACTGATTTTTAGCTACTGTGAGTTTTTCTTTCAAGATTTTCATTTAATTCTTCATTATCTTTTCTATTCCTGAGTAAGAGAGTCCACTTTTCTCTCACTTATGAGTGCTTATGATATTTACAGCAACATTTCTATAATAGCTTCTTTATAGTCCTTGCTAAAGTGACACATCAGCACTGGTATATATTAATTATCTTTTCCTAATATTTGATTTTTTGGTTCTCTATTTGAAATATATTTTAATTGCACACTTAATGATTTGACTGCTATTTAGGAAATTTGGTTTATAATATAGAGAGTATTGAAAGTTTTAGTTTATGGGGCCTGGGAGATAGCATGGAGATAAGGCATTTGCCTTTCATGCAAAAGGTCATCGGTTCGAATCCCGGTGCCCCATATGGTCCCCCGTGCCTACCAGGAGCAATTTCTGAGCATGGAGCCAGGAGTAATCCCTGAACACTGCTGGGTGTGACCCAAAAACCACACACACACAAAAAAGAAAGTTTTAGTTTAGCAGACAATTCATCTAGCTAGGTTCAGGCTATAAGTTCAAAGCTACTTTCCATGATCTGCCGATGCATGTCTCCTGGCCTTTCTAACATTATCTGGAACTGCTTTCTATGTGTGCCATTATCCATTTGGAGATGGAACAGTTAGCCTGTTGTAAGTTCAGAGCAAATTGTCTTCAAAATGAAGAAAAGAGCAAGTTCCCTCTGTTCGACCTCCTCAATATTTAGTCATTCCTGGAACTCATCATTTTGTTCCTTTGGATAGGAAGGTAGTTCTTGACTCACTGCACTTTACTGTGTATGTCTACATCTGATAACTAGTTCAGGACTGGGGAGGAATAAAACATTTACCTCCTTATCTTGTAATGGAGTATTTACTGAATATAAAGAAAATCTCTCCCCTCAGTCTGCCTCATATTCACATTGCCAATCAATGGAGACATCAGTGACTAGGACATGGGAAAATGGAGAAAAGAAAGGTGGAAAAAAAAAGTTAGAGGACTCATACTCTTCATGTAGTGGAAATCTTGCCTTTTCTATTCTTTAAACAAAATCTCAGAGCTTCTCTTGGAACTCCTTTGGGCTACACTCTAATATCCACATTTAACTGGTTGAGAAATATGAGAAGAAAACTGTTGGTAAACTCAGTTTTTAATTACAAACTCATGGTGGTTTAATGGCACTTTAATGATAAACCTTAGTTAATAATTACATAGGCGCATTAACTTGTGTTATTCCATATCTCACCTGCTACTATTAGTTTTAGAATTCTCAAATAGAGAACCGTTGTTTTCTGAGGAGGTTATTTTGGACTGTATTCAATGGAGATATCAAATTGGAGTATCTATACTCCATCTTACTTGGGTCAGGAACAAGCAGGAATGATTTGAAACCAAAATTAGTCTATATTCATTTAGATCAACCTCATGAGAATGTGATAACATAGGGGATAAATGTGTGAAGGTAATCGAGGTAATAAGAGAAGTTCAAAGAAAATGTCAAGGTCACATTGTTCCAGTCTGTGGACAACATTTACCCTCTTTGCCATGGAATTTCTGGATTCTAATATATTTTGTTTGTTTTTGGGCCATACCTGGAGGCACTCAGGTTGCCTGGCATTTCAGATTCAGGCACTCCTGACTCTAAGCTCAGAAATTGCTCCTGGCAGGTTTGAGGGACCATATGGGATGCTTGGAATCAAACCCAGGTCCGTCCCTGGTCAGCTGCATTCAAGGTAAAAACACTAACTCTGTGCTATCACTTCAGACCCTGGTTTCTAATTTTCAAAAGAAGAGTGATGGTCTCACTTTATCTTAGAAAGTTTTCTGTACATTGTTTAATAAAATCCCTTACAATGACTAATTAATTTATTTTGGATGGCGAGGGA
Source organism: Crocidura indochinensis (assembly GCA_004027635.1). Taxonomy (NCBI): domain Eukaryota; kingdom Metazoa; phylum Chordata; class Mammalia; order Eulipotyphla; family Soricidae; genus Crocidura; species Crocidura indochinensis. The sequence continues at coordinate 2,162 of PVKC010051541.1, read as the reverse complement.
CAATTTAAGCCACATAAATCAATGTTCAGGGTTTATTCCAGACACTGTGGTCAGGGATTACTCCTAGTAGGGCTCAGAAAACTGTATATAATATCAGATATCAAATTCTTGTTGACCTCTTGTTAGCCAAACACCTAACTAAGTCAATTACCACTGTTATCACTGTCATTGTCAAAGTTCTTGTGTGAGATACGAAGAGGAGGGACATAGGAAAAGAGAAGTAGAGATTGAGTCATGAGGACTTTGTGTACTTTTTAATGAACATGGGATTTATCTTAATGTATATGAGAGAAAAACCTTAAGTCTTAATCATGAAAGTTAAGTTTTAATATGCTCCAATCTCCATTTCTTCAATGGATTTAAAGTAATGAGGCAGAAAGTGAAATCTGGGAGGAGGAAAAGCAAACAAAATGGACTTAAAATAATTAGATAAAAGTCTCAATATAGGAGAAAAAATATAGAACTGGTACTAATTTATGTGACAGATAAAGAAAATTGACAGTAATGTTGATGATAGTAGGCAAGCAAAGAAGAGGTAAGAGAATTGGATAGTTCTTGGGTTTCTATTTATTTTTGAATGGATGAGTCACAGTACTATATTTTACCAACTTTTTAGGGTATAATTGGCAACTAAAATTGTAAATATTTAAAGTACACAGTGCCGTTATTTGATAAATGCATGCATTGTGAAATACTTCCTCCTGCCGTGTGAATTGACACATCATGATACATGGTTCCCTTATGTATTTGTATGAAGATATTCATATTTACTCAGCAAACCTCTGTTAGTTATTTCCAAGCATGCAATATGATATTATTAACCTAGATACAAAGTTATACAACGTCAGAAGTTACAGCTTCATCACAAGAAAATATAACTATGCAGATAAACATCATCAAAAACCATCGACTAATTTGGAGTTTGGTATTAGAAGCAATAACTTAGTAAACATGTCAAAGAAGCTGAAGCAATGAGAAATTTATAATTCATAGCATTTGAATGAAAATGTTCTGAAAATTAACAACTGCTTTCAATATTTTTCTTTTTTTTTTAATTTTCCCTGGCCCAGACTGATAGGTAAGATTAAAAATTGGATTTGATTATTTTATACCTTGTAATATACTAGTTAACAACTCTATGAAGCAACCAATAACATATTGAGCTTTTCCTCATTTATTTAAAATATATTTCATTGTGCATTCAATAAAAATTCATCCATATTAAAGACTAAATCAGGAGTTTTATTATTGCTTTACTTTGTCTCATTGTGAGACACATATTTTAAAGTCATTGCAATTGTTCATATTTTACAATATTAAGCTGCAATAAATAACTGGGTCATGCTTACATAGCAAAATGATCAAGTAATACAGTGTTTTTAATATTTGAAATAAAAGAAAATATTAATGCCCTTTACAAGATAACTCATTCTAAACTTGTAGACACTAAACTTGTAGAATTAGAAGAAACACATTAAAGTATCAAAGAATGGAAAGAAAAAAATAGTTGGAGGTAGCTTCTCCACTTAGAAAGTTATTATTTAAGTCCTAACTACATGGCCTCTCAAAATCAGGATTTGATTAGTTCTAATTACTGGAATCTGAACCTTGACAGACTTCTAGAATTCATGTAAACCACTAATTATTCATATTTTCATAACATTTTATGTAATTGATATACTAGATGGAATGCAAACTTTAAAATACTTGCAAGAAGATATATGAAAACAATAATCTTCAGAGACTAGAAAAATTACTGAAGATTCAGGAAATTGTATTTTTTCTTGCATGTTGAATAGTATTTTTCAAATATTTTTAAGTCTGAGTAAAACCATCATCTACAAATGTTAGTCCAACTGCTTGCCTTATTTTTTAATATACAATCCCCATAAAGAAAATTTCAAACTCATTTTTATATGGCAACAGACTGAATATATGTCTTTGCTAATTGCTGAATATAACTATCCACTTTAAAATGAAGAACCAACCTATAGTAACTTATGAGTTTCCTGTGCTTAATTTCTCTCTCTAGTCACACAATTATGAAAAAGTTCTTATATTACATGTATTTATTTGCCAAGTCACTGATAAGTGAGCATTTCCTCCACCTTTTTATGAGACATATTCAGAAATTGGAATTTTACTGTCATCATAGCCTATTT
>PVKC010051540.1:0-10421 GCA_004027635.1 Crocidura indochinensis | reverse complement strand
GACTTCTGAGCGCATAGCCCGGAGTAACCCCTGAGCGTCACTGGGTGTGGCCCAAAAACAAACAAACAAAAGAAAAAAAAAACTTAATAAGCAGCTGATCCAGGACCAAAGGTAGTTGGTTCGAATCCCAGTGTCCCATATGGTCCCCCGTGCCTGCCAGGAGCTATTTCTGAGCAGACAGCCAGGAGTAACCCCTGAGCACCACCGGTTGTGGCCCAAAAACCAAAAAAAAAAAAAAAAAAACAGTAATAAAGATATACATATCTTTATTTTATTATTAATAATGTTTATTTTGACCAAAGTGAATTATAAATCATTCACAGTATTCAGGTACATAGTAACATTGAATCAGGGGCATTCCCACCACCAATATTGTCCTCCCTCCACCACTGTTCCCAGCATACATTCCACATTGCCCCTCCTTTGCATCCCGTCAGTGGACCTCAAACTACGGCCCTCGGGTCACATACTGTATTTGTTCCCATTTTGTTTCTTCACTTCAAAATAAGATATATGCAGTGTGCACAAGAATTTGTTCGTAGTTTTTGTTTTTACTATAGGCTGGCATCCAACGATCTGAGGGACAGTGAACTAGTCCCCTGTTTAAAAAGTTTGAGGACCCCTGTAAGTGGTCCCTTCTGTGTCTAGCCTGTTGTAGATTGGGTATCTATTCTGTTGTAGCTGGCTTTGGATTTGGTGTTCAAGTCTGATCATTTTTATTACTACTCGATGTTCATATGGCTGTTTGGTCTTGGTGCCTTCCATTATTATCTCCCTCAATTTGTGAGGCAGAACAAGATGGTTCAAGTTATGTGATTCTGTTTGAAGGTTAAGAAAAAATGGGAGGGGGGGCAAAAATTCAAACAAGCAAAAAATGGAAGGAGTCCTAGAGACTATAAATATCAGTTTAATAAAGGGAAAAAGGAAAAACATAAAAATAATAAAAGAATCTTCAAGAATTAATAATTGTGGTATATATGGTTAAGTTTGAAAGAGTCAAGAACAGGGTCAGGGATGTAGATCAAGTATAGATGTGTGAGATATTGAACTTAATTACTGGCTCTGCAAATAGAATATATATAAGCTGAAAATAATTTGAAGAGAAAAATCTTTTCACATAGTAAAATCTTTTCACATAAGTAAATAAACTTACCTGAAGCAACCCATATTTGGTTTCTACATCATAAAGTTTATAGTCCTTAATTTCTGGAGACACAGGGGAAGGTAGATTTTCACAATTGCCAAGTACATTGGCTAAACTGGCAAAAACTGGTTCTGTGCAAAATGCCAAGCAATCCCTGTTTTAAAAAAAAAAGTTATTTACAACCATTTTTTCCAAGAGTGTCAAAGTAAAATATACATAAAATATTAGTTGTCCTACTAATTTATCATACAAAAGGTATACTATTTTATTTGGTTTGATTTGGTTTGGGGGCCATACCTAGTACTGCTCAGGGGTTACTCCTGGCTCTGCGATCAGAAATTACTCCTTGGTCCTTGGGATGCCAGGGATTGAACCTGGGTCAGGTACATGCAAGGTAAATGCCCAAAGCAATGTGCTATCTCTTCCAAAGTTAGAATATTTTGATTCTGGGGGCCGGGCGGTGGCGCTGCAGGTAAGATGCCTGCCTTACCGCGCTAACCTTGGCCGGACCACGGTTCGATCCCCCGGTTCCCATATGGTCCCCCGTGCCTGCCAGGAGCGACTTCTGAGCGCATAGCCAGGAGTATCCCCTGAGTGTCACTGGGTGTGGCCCAAAAACCAAAAAACAAACAAACAAAAAAAAAAGAATATTTTGATTCTGAATTGTTGTTTTCAGCACTAATATATTGAACACCACAGAGCAGTTAGGAAACTTTGTACATGATTATACTGGATAAATCACTTGGTCTGTTAAAGTACGTGATATAACACTTTTTCTTTGTTTGGAATGCAGGTCTTTTTATTGTTATTTTGGACTATGAATAGTGGTGCTTGGAGGTTACTCCTGGTTCAGTGCTCAGGAATCACTCCCAGTAATATTGGGTCTTCTAACAGTTTCCTTTTTCCAATTTGAGGCACCATGATTTATTATATACAAGTTTTATACATACAATGCTTCAATACCAAACCAACAAAGCAATCTAACCACAAAAGAATAGGTTATTGTGGGGCCGGGCGGTGGCGCTGTAGGTACGGTGCCTGCCTTGCCTGCGCTAGCCTAGGAACGGATGGACCTCGGTTCAATCCCCCGGTTCCCATATGGACCCCCAAGCCAGGAACGACTTCTGAGCGCATAGCCAGGAGTAACCTCTGAGCGTCACTGGGTGTGGCCCAAAAAAAAAAAAAAAAAAAGAATAGGTTATTGTCCCTCTACCTATGTCTCATATTTCCCTCCCTCTCACTCACTCATGAATAGCCTACTTGGCAGAATCATTTCTGTAAGGAGTCTGTAGTAATTGGCTATTTGTTATTCCCTTATTGTGTTTCAGTATATTCCAATATGAGAGAAATTATTCTGTATTTGTTCTCATTCTACTGATTCCACTATACATAATATCCTATAGTTCCATCCAAATATCAGCAAACTACATTTCATCTTTTCTTAAGCCTGAGTAGTATTCCACAGTATTACACAGTGTACATATACCAAAGTTTATACACAGCATGTTTTCTGGCACCTGAGTATTTTAAGATCTTGGCTCTAATGTTTCAATGAACACAGGAGCACAAATGTCTTTTTTGTTTTGTTTTGTTTTGTTTTTGGGTCACACCCGGCTTTACTTAGGGGTTACTTTGGGCTTTGAGCTTCAAAATTGCCCCTGGCAGGCATGGGGGACCATATGGGATGCCGGGATTCGAACCACCATCCTTCTGCATAGAAGGCAAAGGCCCTACCTCCATGTTATCTCTCTGGCCCTGCACAAATGTCTTTTTAAAGTGTTTTTGAGCCCTGAGGGCAGATGTCAAAGGAAGCTCAGTTCTTTTTTTTTTTTTTTTTTTTTTTGGTTTTTGGGTCACACCCGGCAGTGCTCAGGGGCCACTCCTGGCTACACGCTCAGAAATTGTTCCTGGAAGGCACGGGGGACCATATGGGGCACCGGGATTCGAACCGATGACCTTTTGCATGAAAGGCAAACGCCTTACCTCCATGCTATCTCCCGGGCCCCAGTTCTTAAATTTTTAAGAGGTTTCCATACTGTTCAAAATAGAAGCTGAGCCAGACAACATTTCCACCTATAGTGGATGAGGAATGAAGATTCAATTTTCCTCATATACCCAGGATCAATGGTTGCTTCTATTTATTCCTGATGTGTACCACCTGGTGTAAGATGATATGTCACTGCTGGACTGATATGCACTTTCTTAACAATAAATGATGAAGGACATTTTTTTAAAAATACCTAATGGTCGGGGCCAGGTGGTGGTGCTGGAGTTAAGGTGCCTGCCTTACCGCGCTAGCCTTGTTGGACGGACCTCGGTTCGATCCCCCGTGCCCCATATGGTTCCCCAGGCCAGGGGCGACTTCTGAGCGCATAGCCAGGAGTAACCCCTGAGCGTCATTGGGTGTGACCCCAAAAAAACCCCCCCAAAAGTAATATATATATATATATATATATATAATGGTCATCTGTCTATATTCTTTTTTAGAATGTGTATGTTCAACTCTTCACCCCATTGGTGGGTTTTTTTTGTTGTGTTGTTTTTGAGGTTTTACAAGTGTCTTGCAAATTAACAACTCACATATAACAAGAACCTTTTATATATCTTGACTATTCTGTGTCAAATGTGTGATGTATAATTATTTCCTCCTAGTTTGTAGGATGTCCTTTTGTTCTAGTCATCATTTCTTTAAAAGTGCAGAAGTTTCTTTTTTTTTTTTTTTTTTTTTGGTTTTTGGGTCACACCCAGCAGTGCTCAGGGGTTACTCCTGGCTCCATGCTCCCGGGCCCCCAGAATTTTCTTTATTCGATAGAATCCCACTTTTTTTGGGGGGGGGGCACACCTGGCAGTGCTCAGGGTTTACTCCTGGCTATCTGCTCAGAAATAGCTCCTGGCAGGCACGGGGGACCATATGGGACGCCGAGATTTGAACCAACCACCTTTGGTCCTGGATCAGCTGCTTCCAAGGCAAACGCTGTTGTACTATCTCTCCGGCCCCAGAATCCCATTATTTTTAATTCTGTTTGCTTGGTCACTGGCATTGAATAATTGAAGATGCCTTTAGAGTCAATATCTGTTACCTACTTTCTGCTTAAAAAAAAAAAAATCAGAGACTGGAAAGATAGCAAGGAAGTAGGGCGTTTGCCTTGCATTCAGAAGGGCGGTGGTTTGAATCCTGGCATCCCATATGGTCCCCTGAGCCTGCCAGGAGCAATTTCTGAGTGTAAGGCCAGGAGTAACCTCTGAGCGCTGCCAGATGTGACCCAAAAACCAAAGACCAAAAAAAAAAAAAAAACACACACACACACACACACACACACACACACAAAACAAAGTTCATCTAATATGAATTTTTTGCCTCAATAAGTTACTGATCCCTCAACATTCTTATAAAATTTCCATCCTCCTGTGATACTAATCGTAACCTCTCTGCTAGACGCCTTGTCTATGCCAGTAGTCGGGCAAGCCACGATTGCGAGCCACACGCGGGCGGTCTTCACACTTTTTTTTTTTTTTGGTTTTTGGGCCACACCCGGTGACGCTCAGGGGTTACTCCCGGCTATTCGCTCAGAAGTCGCTCCTGGCAGGCACGGGGGACCACATGGGGAACCAGGGGATTGAACCGCGGTCCGTCCTAGGTTAGCACAGGCACCCTACCTCCAGCGCCACTGCCCGGCCCCGTTCTTCACACTTTTTAATGCGGCTCTTAACCAAAAATCAAAAAAAAATGCGGGGCCGGAGAGATAGCATGGAGGTAAAGCATTTGCCTTGCATGCAGAAGGTCGGTGGTTCGAATCCCAGCATCATCCCTTATGGTCCCCTGAGCCTGCCAGGAGTGACTTCGGAGCATAGAGCCAGGAGTAAGCTCTGAGCGCGGCCAGGTGTGAGCCAAAAACAAAACAAAACAAAACAAAACAAAACAAAACAAAAGCGGCTCTCCTGTGTGGCTGCTCTCCAAGCAGTGGCTCCAGGAGTCAGGACTCTGCTCCTAGCCTCTGTCAGTGTGTGCCCTTTGTGCAGTCACGGCAGCCGGCTCCACACAGCTCCAGTCAGGTCATGTGGATACTTGCATGAAGAATATTCTCAATAAAAACTTTTTGAAGCTAAAAACAGTGTACCATTCTATGTATTTTCAGTTTTAAAAATGTGGCTCACAAAATAAATTTCAATCATGGTTTTGGCAAGATTTGGCTCAGTTGAAATAAATGGTTGCCCATCACTGGTCTATGACATAGATAATAAGTTCTATATTTCTAATTAAAGGGGCAATTCAGTAGGCCCACCAGATGAAATTCCTGAATTTTCCTAGCTCAGAGAACTAAAAAACCCCACGAGATTGCATCAAAAGGCAAGCTTTACCCTGCATGGAGAGTTGAGGAATTCCCAAAGAGATATTACAGAAATTCATGTCATGGTACTGACATTATAGTCCTTTCATAATATTAAGCCTAAATACTATTTCTCGCTTATATACTTACACGTTAAAACATGACCTCAAACAAATTCTTTTGTCCAGAGAATTTTCAGTACCAAATAAACAAGACAAATTTCTTCTCTCTGTCAACCTTATATACATCTAAAAGCCTGGTCAGAAACTTACTATAGTCATCGAAACTCCTAGCCAGATGCAAAATTTATATTTCTTTGGCTGGTTCTAAAAAGCAGCTTTTTGGGGGGCCGGGTGGTGGCGCTGAAGGTAAGGTGCCTGCCTTGCCTGCGCTAACCTAGGACGGACCGCGGTTCGATCCCCCGGTTCCCCATATGGTCCCCCTGTGCCTGCCAGGAGCAACTTCTGAGTGAATAGCCAGGAGTAACCTCTGAGCGTCACCGGGTGTGGCCCAAAAACCAAAAAAAAAAACAAAAAAACAGCTTTTTCCTGCTAGTCTACAGAACCTATCAGTCAGGCAGACTCTGCCTTTTTTGATATGCTAACTCCCCCACACTTCTAACTCAGAATTTTCCAAATAGATCCTTTTCATCTGAGCTGCCTAGCCAGCTAGATTGTTATATATATCCAACAGACCTACTGCTAATGTTTCTGTTTTTCTAAAACTCCTGCTCTTTATCAATGCATAAGTTCCTTTCATGCCTAAGACTGTCAATTTTTCCCCTTAAATACTCCTAGCATGGAGATTAAATTTGAAACATGCTTGCCAGAATGTGTTTCCACATACATTCATTGTGTGGCCTCATTATTTCATATTATTTCACCACCGGTCCAAGTTTTACCCACTTCCCTAAAGCAGGATTCACCAAAATCTTACTAGAGCTGTAGAACAGAAGCCACCTACAGCACACTTTTGTAGCTATTTGCTAGCTTCTGAACAGCTAGCCTTTTGAAATCACTGAATATCACTGACATTTCACTAGTCAAATGTAATGTCTCTTTATTTTTGTTGAGACTTGAATTCTGAATGATGGATGCCGTTTTGTAAAAGCCACATGACAGGCTTCTTCTTTAGGTTCTGAGCAGGGAGAAACCCCATTTTGTAAGGATCACATGGTATGAGCCTATTTTCTTTTCTTCTTTTCTTTTTTTTTTTTTTTTTTTTTTTTTTTTTTTTTTTTTTTTTTTTTTTTTTTTGGTTTTTTTGGGTCACACCTGGCAGTGTTCAGGGATTACTCCTGGCTCCATGCTCAGAAATTGCACCTGGCAGGTACGGGGGATCATATGAGGCACCGGGATTCGAACCTATTACCTTTTTTGCATGAAAGGCAAACGCCTTACCTCCATGCTATCTCCCGAAGCCGAGCCTATTTTCATAGAACCCACCTCAGTCTACCTGGCCATATGGGTAGCCTATGAGGGAATGACAAGGGAGCAATAGGAAGGTACCCTTAGACAAGAGCCAATTATTTTAAAGATCATCAGAAAGCAAGAACCTCGCTACATCCCTATATAATCCCATTCATGACCTTGGGCGGGGGTTCTTTCATCCTTCCTGGGAGAGAACCCTGACCAGTCAGTTAGAAGCTGTTGGCAGGCGGAATAAAGTTTAAACTTTACTCCAATCCGTGCAATCTCGTCCTTCTATTTCTAGACCCTAACATTTGGGGGCTCGTCTGGGATTTGAATGACAGTGACGCAGCCACCGGCTTCCTAGGTCCCAAGAATCCACTGGGACATCTTCGAGGTATGTAAAGGTCTAGAAATGGAGCTCAGGGGAAGCCCTACAGGGAGAAACCGGACGCAGTACTGCTTCTGTGAGCAGGAGGCTAGAGGGGTGCCATAGTCCTCCATGGGTCACACTTTCTGGACCCTAACAATTTTCTTTTTATTTAATCTTCCTCTGACTTTCACATGTTGCAAATTTTTTCCTGCCATGTAAGGACTTTCCCCTTTATATTTTAAGTTTTGAGATTTTTATGTGCTCTTTTTTTTTTTTTTTTTTTTTTTTTTTTTTTTTTTTTTTTTTTTTTTTTTTGGGTCAAACCCAGTAGTGCTCAGGGTTACTCCTGGCTCTATGCTCAGAAATTGCTCCTGGCAGAATCCTGCCAGGATTCAAACCACTGACTTTCTGCATGCAAGGCAAACACTTTAACTCCATGCTATCTCTCCAGCCCCATGTGCTATTTCTAACACAGGATGATTTGTGTCATGTGTGTCTTATTATGCACTAAAAATTAGTGCTTTTTCCCTTAGAGTGCTATCTCCATTAATGCTACTTCAATTACTTATTATCTAACAATGAAAATGTATTGTTCTTCTAAATGTCTTTCCATAATTGATAATATCCAATTCTATAATATTTACCAAAAATACAAGGACAGAGAAAAGTAATATATTGGTTCTACTCATCTCAAGAGACTAAACATGCAAATATGGAACATACTGATACAAAAGCACCAATATGGCAAGATTGTGATATAGGTGGCACTGTAAACACTGACAAAAATACTCTAGAAGAAATAGCATAAAGCTATAGGAAAACTCAAACCAAGTATAGAAATAAAATTAACTCTACTTCAGTATAGAGAATTACAATACTGGAGTATCATATAATACACAAATAGATTAATCTAGGTTTTTTTCTACAAAAGAAAATAAAACAATAGGTTATGTGAACCTGTTTCTAAGTAGCCAAAATATGGCAGTTGAAGAAAAAATCAGAAAATACATTACTCTGTGTTTCCCAGACATACAACCAATGAATCTTTGAAAAGGGGGCAAGAAATGCAAAATGGAGCAAGTAAAGGCTCTTCAACAAGTAGTTCTGGGACAACTGGTCAGCTACATGTAAAAAAGCAAAGTCAGGGGCCCGGGAGATAGCATGGAGGTAAGGCGTTTACCTTTCATGCAAAAGGTCATCGGTTCGAATCCCGGTGCCCCATATGGTTCCCCGTGCCTGCCAGGAGCAATTTCTGAGCATGGAGCCAGGAGTAACCCCTAAGCGCTGCTGGGTGTGACCCAAAAACCAAAAAAAAAAAAAAAGCAAAGTCAGACCTCCATCTAAAACCATGCACAAAGGTCAAATTCAAATGAATTAAAGACCTTGATATCAGACTCAGAACTATAAGGTATATAGAACACATAGGAAAAACACTCCATGACATTGAGACTAAAGGTAACATCAATGAGGAAACAGTGCTCTCCAAAAAAGTGGAAGCAGAAATAAACATATGAGACTATATTAAGCTAAGAAGTTTCTGCACCTCAAAGGAAATAGTGACGAGGATACAAAGGCTACCCACAGGATGGAAGAAACTATTCACCCAATACCCATTAGATAAGGAATTAATATCTAAGATATACAATTAATATCTAAGATATACAAAGTACTGACAGAACTTCACAAGAAAAAAACATCTAGCCCCATCATAAAATGGGGAGAAGAAATTAACAATTTCTCAAAAAAGAAATACAAATGGGCAAAAGACACATGAAAAAATGTTCCACATCACTAATCATCAAAGCAATGAGGTACCATCTCACGCCACACAGACTGACAAATATCACAAAGAATGAGAACAATCCGTGTTGGTGGAGATGTGGGGAGAAAAGATCTCTCATTACTGCTGGAGGCAATGCAGTCTGTTCAGCCTTTAGGGGAAACAATATAGAGATTCCCCAAAAGACTGGAAACTGAGCTCCCATATGATCCAGCAATACCACTCCTAGGGATATACCCTAGGAACACAAAAACACAACACAAAAATGCCTTCTGCACACCTATATTCATTGCAGCCCTATTTAAAATAGCTAGACTCTGGAAACAACTCAAATGTCCTTCTACAGGTGTATGGCTAAAGAAACTGTGGTACATATACACAATAGAATACTATGCAGCCATCAGAAGAGATGAGGTCATGAAATTTTCCTATACATGCATGGACATGGAAATCTATTATACTGAGTGAAATACGTCAGAAGAGAGATAGACACAGAATAGTCTCTCTCATCTATGGGTTTTAAGGAAAGTAAAAAACATTGCTGTAATAATACACAGAGATAATAGAGATGGGGGCCAGAAGTTCTGGTCCACAATACAAAGCTTTTCACAGAGTGGTGAGTTCAGTTGGACAAATGAATACACTGACAACGACCATGACAATGGTAGTGAGTGAAATAGAATGCCTGTCTTGAATGCAGGCAAGGAGTGAGAGAGGAGAAAGATTGAGGGCACTGGTGGTAGGAATGTTGTAGTGATGAATGGGGGGGTGGTGGTGGTGTTCTTTTATATATAACATATATATATATATATATATATATATATATATATATATATATATAAACTCAACTACAAACATGCATAATCATGGTTCTTAAATAAAGAATGTATTAAAAAAGAAAAAGACATTACTCTGACTCATGGTATCAGGGTGACAGGATGAAATCTCCCATCTGCCTATAAACTATGTGGTTTAAGTAATATCTCCAATCTTCACTTCTTCTATATAACATTGAGAGTTATAGGAGTGATATGTTGTTGCAAGTCAGTTCCTGAAGAGGTTGACTGATGGAGGGATGGAAGATGAGGTCTTTCCCCTCTAGCTCGGAGCACGAATCTGCCACCCTGTTCAGCCAGCGGTTCTGAGGTGAAGGCAGGGGGAAGAAAGCCAAAGCCAACAGGCAGTCAAACTTCCAAAGAAAACAGCTCTTTATTCCGTGAAGAGGCCAAAGCCAAAAGGCCTAAGAATAGGCCAGGAAAAAAGCTTCCCGCCTTACACAGATGCTTGCTTTTATGCCCCAGAATCAGGTACCACCAATGGTGGAAGCAGAATCAGGTACCACCCTAGGGTGGGGGCAGAATGCCAGGTCACACCCTAGGGTAGGGCA
>PVKC010051539.1:0-11220 GCA_004027635.1 Crocidura indochinensis | reverse complement strand
TTTCTTCCTTACCCTTCTCCTCTTTCAAACTCCCTTCCTCTGTCCCTCCTTCCCTCCTCCCTCTCCTTCTCTTTCTTCTTCTTCTCCTGCCATCTTTCAGTTCTGGGGATCAAACCCAGAGGTTCACAATGTAAGTCAAGCAAGTGCTATACAGCTGAGCTAATTCCCTGGTCTAGAAAAATCAGAGAGCAAATATTTTCAACTTGGTGTTTTAGGCAGGTTTTGTTGCAACTTCAAGCATAACATGAAATAAGCTGTCAATAATATGCAAATAATGTTGCCAAATCCCTGTCTTTACAGAAAACAGGACAGAATTTAATCTATAAAAAGAGATGGTAGGTGGCCGGAGAGATAATACAACAGTAGGGCATTTGCCTTGCACGTGGCTAACCCAGGACGAACCTCAGTTCTATCCCATATCCCCCAAGCCAGGAGCAATCGATTTCTGAGCACATAGCCAGGAAGAGTAACCCCTGAGCATCACTGGGTGTGACTGAAAAACCAAAAAAAAAAAAAAGATGGTAGGTGGGATTATCAAACCCTGATTTAGATAATTGAATAATTGAGTTTGTCTAGACAGAGACTAGACATTGAGACTCAATAGGTAAATAAATATTGTTTTCTAAGTAAACGTTTTTCCTTTCCTATTTGCATGACTGGTTTCCCCTGATGACATTGTGTGAAGTAACTCTATATCCAATCACATGAACAGACACATTTGTGCATATTACTTCATATTGGAACTTGTAAGTTTTAGCAATTGGTACTTTTGCTATAATTTCTTTCTCAGTTAAGGAAGCAGAGGATGTCATTCCCTTTAATTACATAGGGCAATTGATCACAAATAGGAACAGATTAATATAGATTCTTTCTTTCTTTTTTTGTTTGGGCCATATCTGGTGGTGCTCAGGGTTTACACGTGGCTTTGCACTCAGGAATCAGAAATAAGCATCAGGAATCCTGGTGTGTCTGAGAACATTAGGGTTGCCAAAGAACAGGGGCCAGAGAGATAGCACAGTAGTAGGGTGTTTGCCTTGCACTCTGCAGATCTCGGATAGAGGGTACTTTGAATCCTGGCATCCCATAAGGTCTGTCCCCCAATGCCTGCCAGGAATGATTTCTGAACACAGAGCCAGGAGTGACCCCTGAGCGACACCAGGTGTAACCCAAAGCAACAACAACAAAAACAAAACAAAGAACAAACATGGGCTGGCCACATGCAAGTCAAGTGCCCTACCCACTGTACTATCTCTCTGACCCCAATACATACTTCTTATATGAAAGAATTGTTAGCTACAAAACATGAAAACACTCCGGCATTAAAAATGTGTATCACTTGAGTGTTAACCTCAGACACCAATGCAGTTACCAATTTATATGGAAGCTGATATATACATCTACTTTGAATATACCAAGTCTATGAAAGTGACTTTCACTCCACAGTCATGGGTATAATCAAATTCTTTCCAGTTATCAGCTTACTTAAATATTGACTGAAAATAAGTGTTCAGAAGAACTTCAGAGTTCTTTCATTCATTATTTTTTTTTTTTTAGTTTTTGGATCACATCCGGTGACGCTCAGGGGTTACTCCTGACTATTCACTCAGAAGTCGCTCCTGGCTTGGGGGACCATATGGGAAACCAGGGGATCGAACCGCAGTTCGTCCTAGGTTAGCGCAGGCAAGGCAGGCACTTTACCTCCAACGCCACTGCCTGGCCCCTCTTTCATTCATTATTAATCTATATATTTAGGTGACCTGTTCATTGTTCTTTCTATCATTATGTTATGCTAATAATATTTTTGAAAAACAAGTTTTTGAGTGAGATGCTTCCATGTCTCTTGCCTTTTATGAATAAGATTTGGTATAATTGCTGCATCCAGTAGGTGCTTAGCATAGGTTTGTAAGATAAAAATACAACTTCATAGTTTTATTCTAGAATACTCTATCATAAAAGTATTAACAGAATCTGTTGTCTAAAACACTTTCCAAACCAGTGATATATACTGTATGTGTTGTAGGAGCACCAGAAAGTGAGTTTAGGAGAAATCTGAAAATCAAATTTTGAAGCAATTTTGCTTTAGGCTTTTGCATTTACAAAAGATAGATTTCAAGAAATAATAACTTAAAGAAAAGAATTAGGAACACTGTGTCTCTCAAATTACCATACACATATTTAGCAGCAGGACAAGTTAAGTAATGAAATATTAGAATAGAACACATCACCTTTGTGTATGGGATAAAATATCAGCACTGTTCAAGTAACGTAAGAATGAAGATGAAATGTGACAGAACTAGTTTTCAAATATGACTGAACTAGCAGGTCTGGAAGTTTATTTTATAAACATGATGCTACTACACACTAGTATAGGCTCTCTCAGCACAGAAATATCCTTTATTTTCCTTCTGACTCTCCAATAGTGTTAAAAAAATGGTTTAATAAAACAAAACAAAGCAAAAGACAAAAGAAATGTTCTTCAGAAGCTCTCTTTAATTTGATAGAATCAGGGCAAGAAAAGAAGGACTTCACTTAATTTATGTCAACTGCATACCAAATGAGTCTTCTTTAAGACTGATTAAAGAGGAAATATACACATTGAAAGCTCATAGAATATTGAAATTGGGTGAATTTTTGAGGTTGTTTATTCAAGCAAAATGTATTCTAGACAAGCTTCTTTCTGGTATGCCATAATTAGAGGATTAAAAAAGCTTTTCCTATTATAATAAATGGAATTTAATTTGAGAGCTTTAATTTGCCTAATCAATTTTCTGCTATCTTTATATTTTCAATTTATTTTTTCTAATTATGTTTTCCTTGGAAACCTTTCTCACACAATTTTATCTTTTATGGAGGCTGGGTGGGGTTTGGGTCACAGCTAGTTGTGCTCAGAGTTTACTCTTGCCTTTGTGTTCTGATCACACTTGATGGGGCTTGGGGGACTATGGTGCTGGGGATTGAACCCAGGTCAGTATGTACAAGGTACTATTTCTCTGGAGTTCTCAAATCAACCTTAATGATTAATTATAATTTTATGCATTACAAAAAGAACTGGAAATATGTTATTATTCCTTGTGATAATTTTTTATTTTCATTATTTTCAAATATATAAAAAATTTTGGTAGCTGTTCTGTCAAAAATGCTTAAACATTTCCATCAGTTCCTCCCTGGTTCTATTGTACTTTTCACACACCCTATTATTGAATTTCATCAACTTTAGTATACTATGTTTTCCCTGTCCATAATAATATATTTGAATACAGAGGTCTTACTTTCCTTTATATCACCAGTTTCTCAACAAATGTCTTCTATGGAAGGAAACAATAAATAAAATCTTCATGCTTCAAGATAAATGTTATTGCTTTCTTACTTAGAAAAGTATTTATAAAACTGTATAAAATATAAAAGATAAGCAGACATATCAATTCATAACTAAGACAAAACTGAGAGAAAAACAAACAGCTTCCATACAGCATTTACAGTAATCTTTTTAAAAAGTATTGTTTAATTAAATATTGTCTATTATTATATTGTCTATTAATAGTATTGTCTATTAAATACTTTATTAAGTACTTTAAGGGCACAACACAGTGTTGTTGACCACAAGATATATGGTACCAGGTCATACAATAGGTTTATTCATATTTATTGAGTGAAACTTAACTCCTATTTGTAGGTAGCACCCCAATCCTCCTTCTTCTTCGTCCTTGCTAATGATTATTCAAATTTCTCATTTAGTGAATTTAACTCTATTAGATACCTGATGTTAGTAGAAACATATAGTATTTGTGTTTTTTTGTGACTAACTTATTTCACAGTATAAATCCCAAGTTTCATCAATATTGTTAAGGTTGGTAAGATTTCCTTTTCATTTTTTCAAGGTAAAATAGTATTTCACTACATGTGATATGCTACATTTTCTTGAATCATTTGCTTATGGACATTTAACTTGTTCCCACATTTGGTTATTGTGAATAGTACTACAGTGAATGTGGAAATGCTATCTCACATTCAAGACCCTGATTTCAATTCCTTTAAAATCCAGTATCTCCTAAGTCATATCATAGTTCTATTTTTTCATTTTTTAAAAAATTTCCATACTGTTTTCCATAGTAGATGCACTTTTTGTTTTCTTATCAATAGGATGCAAGAGTCCCATTTTTCCTTATATTAGACAATACTTCTCTTTGTTTTCATTTTAGTAATTTTTATTCTGGCAGGTAAAAAGTGATATTATAGTTTTGATTCATATCTCCCTGGTGAATTTTTTCCTCTATTTTTGTATACTTCACTGAAGAAATGAACATTTAAATTGCTAACTTACTTAAAAATTCTGGTTACGAAGTTTTTAGTTTGTTTCTTTTTATTAAGTTGTTGACATTCTTTCTAAATTTGCAAAATTAATTCCTTACATGACAAAATATCTGACTTACCCTTTCTACCATGTTCTCTGTCTTTATACAAAAAAATTTTTTTGGGGGGTAGGCAGACAGGGTGGCACTCAGGAATTATTCCAGGCTCTGCGCTGAGAACATACGGGATGCTGGGCATTAAATTCAGGTTGGCTGCATCCAAGGCAAATGTGCTCCTCTCTGTGCTATCACTCCAGCTCCACAAATTGTTCTTCTTTGTTTTGCAAGAGCTTTTAACTTGATACAGTCTAGTTGACTTGTTTTGATTTTGTTTTCTGTGCTTTTGGTGTTATAAACATAGAACCATTGACAAGACTGATATTCAAAAACTTTCTTTTTGTTTTTGGAATTTTCCGTTGCTGGTTATTTTTAAGTATTTAATTGTTTTTATTTGATATTTCTATATGTTGTAAAATAAGGGTCTATTTTTTTCTTTTGTATTTGAATATTCAGTTTTCCCAGAAACATTTATTAAGGACATTCTCAAATGTAAACTTGGTATCTTTGCCAAAGAGCAACTGACTAATAAATTTATTTCTGAGCTCTCACCAGTGCTATTAGTCTATGTTCATTTTATGCCATACTATATACTTTTTTGATTATTGTGGCTTAGTATATTTTAAAATCAGGAAGAATATTGCTTCCAACTTCACGTTCTTGTTCAATGGTTACTTGACTGTGATATTTTGTAGTTCCATATGAATTGTAAAGCTGCTTTTTTCTAAAAATAAGTCCTGGGACTTTGCAAGGACTTATATTAAATACATAAATTGCTTTCGGCAGTTTAAACATTTAAAGTCTTTAATCTTTATAATACAGTGGGTAGAGCACTTGCCTTGCATTCAGCTGACCTGGTTCAATCCTTGGTACTTCATATGGCCCCCGAGCCCTGCCAGAAGAGATCCTTGAGCTCAGAGCCAAGAGTAAGCCCTGAGCACTGCTGTGTGTGGCCCTCCAAACAAAACAAACAAATAAACAAACAGAAGAAGCTTTTATCAGCTGGAATAAGAGCATAGTGAGTGAGGTGCTTAACTTGTGTGTATGTGGCAAACTTACATTGGATCCCAGCACCACATATGGTTCTCAAGCCCTACCAGGAGCACAGAGTTAAAAGTAAGCCTTGAGATCTGTTGAATCTTGTCCAACACCAAACCAAAACAAAACAAAAAACAGCCTCGAAACCCCATCAAAAAATCAAACTCAAAAGCCAATCCAACAATAAAAACAAAAGAAGGCAAAAAATAAAAACAACATAAAACTCAAACTTTTTTATCTGTGAAGGATGACTAACAAGATGATTTTACTAGTGATGGCACGTAGAAAACAAAAGTAGGAACTAGATACTATTAAATGATGACAAATCTTTGTGCTTTGATCAGCAGATTACCAACCATGGGGAAAGAGAGTGGAGAAGTAATGAAGAGGCACAACAAAAGTGGCATAAGAATAGTGGTGGAAGGTCTTGTGCACTTCATTGGTGCTAAAGGTCTGATCACTTGGTACACCAAAGCAATGATCATTAACACGATTGCAATTATGTTACTTAAACTGCAGTAAAACTAAAAAATTCAATAGATATTCCATCTCTGAGCATGCATTTGTTGCATTTTTATGTTTTAGACAGATTTTTTTTTTTGGGTCACACCCGGCAGTGCTCAGGGGTTACTCCTGGCTCCATGCTCAGAAATTGCTCCTGGCAGGCACGAGGGACCATATGGGGCACCGGGATTGGAACCGATGACCTTTTGCATGAAAGGCAAACACCTTACCTCCATGCTATCTCCCGGGCCCCTAGACAGATGTTTTGTACAATGTTCTCAGTATACAGATTATTTTGATTATTTTCCCTATTTATTCTTTTGATGCTATTGCAAATGTCATTTTTTTATTAATTTCTTTTTCAGCTGGTTTGTGTTTTGTTGATAGAATGCACCATTTTTGTACGCTAGTTTAGTATTTTGCAATTTTATTGAATTCATTTATTGGCTCTAACACTATTTTTATGGAAATTTTTGAGATTTGGGTATATAAGGTCACATTGTCAAGTAATAATGCTTATTATGCTTCTTTTTTTCTAATTTGAGTTTCATTTATTGACTAAGTGCTATTGGTAGGACAAGTAATACTAAGTACTAAAATGTAGGGAATATGGACATCCTTGCTTTCCTCTGATATTACAGGAAAATATTTAAAATTTTCACAAGTAAGTTATGATGTGAACTGTAAGATTTTAATATAGGACTCTAGTAGGTTGAACTATTTTCCTTCTCTTCTCTTTCTCATTTATTGAATTAACATGATGCTGTATCCCTTATTTTGTTAAGTGGTTCACCACTTTTATTTTTTTTAATATTGAGCTATCCTTGTATTCAATTGATAAATCCTTCTTGGTTATGATGCATAATTTTTTATGTGCTGTTTTATGTGTCTCGTAATGTTGCTTGTATATTTGTTGGGGATTTTAAAGCATTATTCATCAAGAATATTGACATATAGTTTTCTTTTCTTATGATGATTTAAGTTGCTTTTGTGTCTTAATAGTGCTGATTTTACAACATGAGCTTGAAAGTGTCTCCCATGCTTTCAAATTTTTCTAGGACTTTGGGAAGAATTTACATTAATTATGAATTTTTTAAAGATTTGTTAAAGTATGCCTTAATGACATTTGCTTCTAAACTTTTCTGTATTAGGAGGTTATTGAACTAATCTCTGGTACTCAATCTCAATACAAGATACAGTTATGTTCAGGTTTTTTTTAAATGTGTCCATTTATTTATTTATTTATTTATTTATTTATTTGGCCACACTGGCAGCTCAGGGGTTACTCCTGGCTCTGCTCTCAGAAATAGCTCCCAGCAAGCTCCAGCAAATGCCCTGCTGCTGTGCTATCACTCCAGCCGCAGTTTTTCTATTTATTCATAATTTAGTACTTGTAGATTGTGTGGTTTTATACTTTCTTCTGATTACTGGCTTATTGATATATAATTGTTCATAACAGTATCATGATTTCAGTATTTTATCTTCTCTTCCATCTCTGCTTTTATTTATGATTTTCTTTCTTTTTTAATTAGTCTTGTTAGGGTTTAACAACCTTATCGGCCTTTTTTGTGTCATTTTTTGTTGCTTTTACATATTATTTCATTTATTTCTGCTCTAATAATTGCTATTTTCTCTCTCTGCTCTTTTTTCCTTTTTCTATATATTTGAATTATGAAGTTAGAGTATCTATTTGACATTGTTTATCCTGTCATTCAGATGTGTATCCTAATGGAATATTTCTCTTTAATTTTTTTGGGGGGTCACACCCGGCAGTGTTCAGGGGTTACTCCTGGCAGGCACGGGGGACCATATGGGGCACCAGGATACGAACCGATGACCTTTTGCATGAAAGGCAAACGCCTTACCTCCATCTCCCGGGCCCCATCTCTTTAATTTTTTTAGAGTAAAACTACATTTGATATGCTCAGAGATTACTCCTGGTAAGGCTTGAGACCCTAGTACCAGGGATTGAAATTGTGTTGGCTGCATGCAAGACAAGAGCTCTCTTCTCTGCACTCTCTCCAGCCCCATGCTCAAATGAATTCCAGACCTCCTTCCGAACATTATTTTCTATCTGCCAAGATATTAAAAAGTATGTCTTTTTTAGTTATCTGGAAACATGAAATACCTTCTTAGATCCACAGGACATTATTATCGCTTAAATGCAAGGGTTTTTACACCATAGGTTTAAAAACATATATTCCCTCCCTATGTTGAAGTGAAATAAAGAGTTCAACAAATTTTCCCTTAGTAAATGCTGACATGCAGAGAATTATTGTCTTTGAAGGTAGAATTTTTAACTGGGGCTAATTGTTACTGGGCTCATGATAACTGATGTTATAACTGGTGTGACTGTGTTATGTACTGAGCATTAGTTTAGAAAAACATTTTTGTTAGAATCAAATGAATTCTAAATCAGAAGATAGAAAATGTTGCTGAAAGCAATAATATAATATAACAAAGACCTAAACAGTTGAAGAAATGTAAAGTGCATAGAATTTCCCAAATGAAGTCTTAGTTTATATTATATTAAAGTTAAGTTTATTTACATTAAAATACATTTGTCCAAAATACACTTTGGATAAACATATTTTAATAACCAGGAACGAAAATAGGAAAATGGCAAAAAAGGACAACAAACATTTGCCTCCTCCTCTTCTCTTTTTCCCACTCTCTTTTTCTCCTCTTCCTTTTTTTCCCTTTTTCTCTTCATCCCCAACCTTCTTTTTCTTCAACACCAAGTGGTTATCAGAGGTTACTGCTGGCTTTGTTCTGGGGTGGAGACAGAGTGCAAGTTCAGTGGTCCTCAGGGCACTGTGGAGTTCTGGGGAAAAAACCCAGAACACCTGCTTGGACCGTCTCCCTGGACCACACAGAACCCTTCTTATGGAAATAACTGTGTAACAATATTGACAGTGGCGGGATATGACTATGATTGAACTGTGATTAAATTCAGAAAAGTAATTAAAAAAACTTAATAAAAATCTTAATGAAATGAGAATAAAAAGCAAAATATTTCTGTTTATAATATAGAGAACAATTTAAATTTAATTATTAACAAACCTTAATATAATTTCCCACTCATTTAAAAGAATTGAAGTTGGAAAGGTTATTTGGCTAATACTTCAAAATATATAGCACTTACTTAAGTGGAGAGTTTTACAATCTTTCTCTTAAATACTTCAAACTCTTTCATGATGGCAGTTATTTTGACTTTAATAATCTAGAAACTTGTTTCAGTCTTAAACATTAAAGATTGATTGTGCAATCACTTAATTAATCAATTGTGTAATCAATCTTTATATGTGGACAAAAATTCTACATACCCATAAAGTGTAGTATAACAATTAATCTGGGTTATTTTGTGGTGCCATGTTATAAAAATTAGTGATAATTTTAAAATTATATAAACAGGACTGGAGAGGTTGTCCAGTGTGCAGAGTGCTTGCCTGCATGTGGTTAACTCAGGTTCAATCCCCAGTACTCTCTATGGTTCCTAGTCCACTTCTGGTAGAAGTGATCATTGAGTGTGGAGCCAGAAATAAGCCCAAGCAATACAAGATGTGTCTCCCTCCTCCCCATCCAGGCAGATTGTGGTAGAATTCCAGTTTCACAGCTAATTGCTCAAGCAAACTTGGACAAGTTTCACTCTCTAGGCAGTTAGAGTTTTTCATTTTTAAGAGAATAATAAATTACCTTATAAGGGGTGTGGGTTTCAGAGCTAAATTATAGTTTAGTACAGCACAGGGCACATAGTACATGTTAGATAAATGCAAGTGTTTATTCCTTCTATCAGGGAAGAGAGGGATCTTAGAAGTTATTTAGTTTCAGCCTTGTTTTTGAAAGAGACACATTTAATATTAATCTTTTAAATTGAATTTTTAGTTTAAATTTAAGTTTTTCAACGAATGAATTCCTAGATTCAAATGGATAAAAGTCATTTCCTGTTATATGTAGCATGTATGCCAGAGAAACTAAAATATATATGTCCACATAGTTTTTAAAATAAAACATATATACTCTATATGTAACTCATACACAACAAATTTAGGTAATATGTAGTGCTTATAGCTAAATATACATACTTATAAATATGTACTATGTACATACTTATGTACATACATATAATATGTACATACTATGTACATACATATAATATGTACTATATGTACATACTTATAAATATGTACTATGTATCACATATAAATTTCCTTAAATTTTTATGAATTTGAGCTTCACTAAGTTTAATTGGAATTAAGATTTAAATTTAATTTAAATTTGAAATTAAAACTTGTATTAAGTTTATAATTAAATTAAGATTTGCAAACTTTTAAGTTTTACAAGTTTCCAAAATGATGACTTTGTAAATAATAGCTTTAGGCTGCAAAATAGTGCTTTCAATTCCAAAGCATCCAATAAAGTGAAGTTGGTGATTATTATCTACCATGATATAACTAAAATTCTTGGAATACAAAGTGTTGTGTTGCTTAGTAACTATTAGTATAATCATATCCCAGCTTAGTTTATATTTGACTGACCTTAAATGATCTCATTAAAAAAGAGATTTCATTAGAAGTTAAAGTTATAATGAGAATACTTATTGTCAGTTATGTTTGTGGTTTTGATAATATCTTTGTTCATTTCGTTGGCTTAGCCAAATATGATACCCTAGGTCTGTTAGCTAACTGGTTGACCTACTTTTAAAGACCCATGGAAGGTATATGGTTTTAGTAAATTAAATCCTGAAAATATCCAATTTTTAATGAGCTTGAACATATGAATCTGGAATAGATTAGGAGATAATTAGGTTTCTTACATAATTTCATTGGAAATGCACATTGAAGATTTCTGAAAAGCTGTAACAATTTTATCATTAAGATTTACAGTTTTGGAGCTGGAGAGATGGTGCAGTGTGAGTAGGGTGCTTGCCTCACACTCCATTAAACTGGGCTGGATCCCCAAATAGTCCCCCCCCCAGGAGTGATCACTTAGTGCATGGGTGGCGAACAGGATTTTTACCCTCACTCCAAATGGAAAAATGCAATATGTGTTTAATATATCATTGTTAAAATTATATGCTTTTGTATGAGTGTTTGTCTGTTTTGGCAGGCCACTGCGTGGTGTGGCTCTCTGATTCTCACAGTTTAAAATTTTGGCTCTTTGTGTCGAACTTGTTCGCCACAACTGACTTAGTGCAATGTCAGGCATATGACCTGTGCACCCTTGAATATGGCTTATAAGAAAAAATGACCTATAGTTTTACCATCTTTAC
>PVKC010051538.1:0-10407 GCA_004027635.1 Crocidura indochinensis | reverse complement strand
TAGAGACTATGTTATTAAAAGAATACAGGAAGAAATCCAGGACCATCAAGGAAGACCTCAGAGGAAATAACAAGTAGTATAGGTGAATTCAAATACTCTATTAAAGCCTGAATCTTGCTGATAGTCTGTAGGAAACATTCTCTAATTGAATTGGTTTAAAAATGTCACAAGTAAAATGCAGGGACTATTAATATTATGCATAGTCACTCAGAGTTTTTCATATCAAACTGCTTTTCTACAGCATTCTATTTTTATAGTTTTCACTTAATCATGGACTTTTTAAAAATGCTTTAGGGAAGATATGAAATTTTAATAAGTCATTGAAATAAAAAAATTACAAAGAAAATCATCTTTAAATCCTAAGAATTTAAAAAATTAAGAGAATTTGGTAAATGTACCAAAATTCTCTAATAAGCAATCAAATAAAACATGGCATAGATTATTACTAAAATATAAAAATGTATTTCATTCAATCTATTTTCATTCCAAGAAATGCAATGGTATTTTATTAAAAAATAATCTATTGTTATTATCTAATGTATTTTTATTATCGCTAAACACTTTAGAATATCCATATTATAAAAGAAAGTTAGACTTTTAATTAAAATATATTATTACTCAAAATGTTAATATTTGACATTTAATGATTAAAAAGCTTTTTGCATTATTATTATTGTATTAACACTGATAAATAAGAATTTAAATATTACCACCCTAAAATTTAGAAATGTCCAAATTAGTTAAATTTATACATTTAGTAAATTTATACACTTAATAAATTATTCCAAATTTAAAAAAATTTACTTAAATTACTATATATTATTCATTTCCAAGTATATACATTCTGAAATAGATTGTTTCTTTGACATAATAAGAATACTGTAAAATATATTTTTACCAAGGGCTTATTGTCTTTCCAATTTCTTCAATCTATCAATCAGTCTACAATTATAGAGATGCATAATTTCTCAGAACATTAAGTTGATTTTCTAAAAGAGCAATGATTACAATTTCTTGAAAGAAATGCCACTGTACAGACAGGGATGTTTCTCTAGGTTAGCCTTCTTTTTTCAGTATAATTTCAGTACCCTCAAAATCCTGGTTTTGCAATGATTTTGTTTTTCAGGATTGTACATATTTCTGGCTACTTGAAATAATTAGGAGCCTCTTCATCTTAGTTTTGCAATTCTGTTTCATATTTTATTTCATGTCTACACAATTTCATTACTGTGGAATAACTTTTTAAAACACTGCCATTCATTTTTAGTACAAAGAAAAAGGAAGACATCAGTTTTCTTGGATCAAGATGGCAAAGAGCACTTACTTACATTAAGAGAAATGCATTTTCTTGTATTGCCAGTAATTATAAGATGAACTAATATACATTTGATTTCCATCTTTCTTTACAAAGAAGCATGTTTTCAAATTTCAGATAATGTGATTACAATTTCCAGCAAGATCTTTTGAGATCAAATGAAAGATGCATAAGCAACTGTAATTAGAATGTGAAATTGTTTCAACATTTTTTTAAATTTAAAGATATGTGGATATGGTTTTTAGAAGGTTATTTAAATAAATTTGGTAACACAGCAAAGAAAAGCTAAAAAAAGAACCTGGACAACCTACACATGGATGATCACTAATAATTTAGCTCTAGGGAAGTCTGAAGTCTATAGAGCTGGATGGAATGGGAAAGAAATTAACTAGATTAGCAGAGACCATCTGCTATTATCCACTTGCCTCACAGACAGGGGCAACAGTATGATACAGCACTGCCAAAGGAGAGTGCATCTTATTCCAATCTAGCTGGCATCATTATTTTGTGGGGTTTTACATGTAAATGTAAAGATGAGGGCATGGAATTTGAGAATCTAGGCAGAACTGGGTAGTCGTTTGATTATATATATATATGTATATATATATACATATATATGTATGTATATATATATGATGTTATTTATTGACAGAGTTCAAAATTATTGCAAATGTTAATGTATCATATTGGGAAAGTACAATGATAGGATAAACATAATTTTAACAGAATAATAACATGCTGGTCTGCTTTATAATAAAAACATTATATTATGCCAGAATATTTATAGAAGACATGAATTAATAATTATGGTGCATAGAGGCAGGTTACATGGTTATAAGATGGGAGGGAGATTGGGTAAATTGGTATTAGAAAATGAAGTTGGTGAAATGAAGAATGGTGTAATATTCTATGATTGAAATTTAACTATTAACAACTATTTTATAGTGATTTAATTAAAAAGTCAATAGACCCGAGTGTTTTGAAATAATGACATAGACAAATGGTAAATTGGCAGGATGTGATTATAAGAGACAGAATTGTTCCAGAGGAAAAGAAAATACTGAGAATGGCAGTGATCCTGTGAGGGTTAGGATATGTACGCAATATATGCATAGAAGAAAATTCTTCCAATCATTCTACTCTTCCCCAACTCCTTACTTAAGACACTGTATTTTTTAAAAAAGAAAAATAAAGAAGAGTGAAAACCCATCACATAATAAACATAATGTAAAAGTGAGTTATCTACTCTTTTCAGGGTTCTAACTTAAGGGCATTACATGCACCAGCTTCCCTCTATTTGCCTTCCTTTTCAAAATAACATTTCTATGAAATTATGAGAATATTTCTTACAGTCCTCTGGTTTCTCTCTTGAATATATAAGAACAAGTACC
The DNA here is from genome assembly GCA_004027635.1 of Crocidura indochinensis. Lineage (NCBI taxonomy): Eukaryota > Metazoa > Chordata > Mammalia > Eulipotyphla > Soricidae > Crocidura > Crocidura indochinensis. The sequence continues at coordinate 7,701 of PVKC010051538.1, read as the reverse complement.
AAACATGCTATAACAATATGATGGGAAACTACTTTTAAATCGTTGAATGAAAATATTTCCCAAAGTGCATGATACTGGAGTTTGAGTTACAATCACAAAAGCCTTCTAAGTGAACAAAATCTAAATAGAAAATAATATATGAGGAAGTGGAGACAGTATTAAGTACAATATTAGGATCAGAGAAGAGCAAAGGAATAAGGTTCCTGAGAGTACAGCCATGAGTTAAGGGGCAGCACAAATCAATATGAAAGATAGGGAACAGAAAATAAAATTAAAATAGGTCATTCATTGTGAAGCCAAAATAAATATGATAATGTTGAAGTAGTGATTATTTATGCTTTCCTTGAAGTCAAGTGAACTAAAGGTAATTATAAAGTAAAAAAACGCACATGCAGGTTATAACTTTATAAATTACTGAGAATAGATTGGAGATTTTATTGCTCATATTCTATGATATTCTGATTCACATCTGCATATGCAAATCTGAAAATAACTTTGCTAGTGGTTACAGTTTGCAGGTGCCTGGCTCAGTAATAAGACTTCACAGCATACTTCTTCAACCCTTCCATTCACACAGACTTACTCCTTTCGTATTACCATGTCTTGAACTTAGTATGTTCATATCAACATCTCCTTCTATACTCAAATAATCTTTCATTAGTCAATGAGGATTTCATTACCTATTTTCTTAAATAAGTGAAAAAACATGACATTTTTCTCTTCTTCCTTATTTAGGGACATGATGTAAAGCTTATGTAAATCTCACTGGAGCCACTTATAACGGTTAAAAGAAAATCAACATTGGCTAATATTTTTAAGAGCAGATGAAGTAAAGAAGAGGTTATATTTAAAAAAAAGCACGTTTTGATTTTTTATTGGCTGAAGAGAGTAAAAATAAAAATTGTAATTGAATGCTCAGTTTTATGTTTTGTAGGTTAGAAATATTTTCTTAAAGACATGATGCCACTATATGATTGCTATTTTGGGATTTGGGGAGGGAAAGGTATTTGTACAATTTAGAATGGCAGTAATAAATAAAAAGGTGGGAGTTAAGTTGGGTTCAAACTTTTAAATCCTGCATTTTACCAAGAACAGAAAAAAATATCATTCAAATTTTGATGTAAGTGCTTGGTGAAATCAGAATTTTTTCAAGCCAGTTATTGAGAAGTAATTGTCTCCATTACTAGTTTTATAATTACATTGCAATTCTTTCAATAAAGTTAAAAAAGAACTAATTTTCTTGTTATAATTATTGTTATAATAATATTTATTAGCATTGAGACCATACCCAAAGTGCTCAGTGATGAAATGTAGTAACAAAGAATATACCTGCTATTTACTATTACTCCGGTGAGAGAAGTCATTATTTTCTTTTTTAATTTCTCAAATATTTTAATATTTAATATTTCTCAAATATTTTAATAATAATCATTTGGATATTAGACAAAATGCAGTGATAAAAATTCTTGAAAGAAATAGAAAATTGTCTACCATTTTAGTTTTTTGATTTCTTTTAATAAAAGTAGTAATTAAACATTGAATTTCCACGTAGACCTGTTCCATATATTCTCTGTCATAGGAAATATGAGTAAAAGAGGAACATGTGCTTTCTGGAAAGTAAATTAGACAATTTGAGAAATGACTTAATTTCTTGCACCCAGCACACTTAACTAACAACTTCGGCATCCTCATGACCATAAAAATCAAATTTAGGTTCCAAAACTCCAAACATACTCACTGGGAGAAGTGGTAAATCATGTTGGTGTCATTGTTCATTAAGTTTTTATCATGTTAGATTTAACACTACATTGTTTCTTATTTGTTCAGACAGGGAATGGAACACAATAGAATAAATGCAATTTCAGACTTCCGGGTGAGATTGCAATCCCAGCCAAGCCAGTCTATTTGTGCATGCCAGGACAAGTCACTTAGCCTTTTTCTGTCCCAGTTTCCTTGACTCTCAAATGAATATTAAATTGACTTACATAAGAGCAATATGTAACTTAAAAAGTGGGACATTAAAGTGATTTTTTAATTTTAAATTATTCAAAATATTCACTTTCAAATTTCTTTCTATCTCCTTTGGTATTTGTACCCTCTTAAAAAGAGTGCATTTCTTAGAATTAACTTTAAAGCTATTGATTTAAATATAAATTTTACCAAAAAAAGGCTGTGTCTAAATTATATGGCATAAACTTTACATAGCAGAAAGGCATTTTGTTTTCTGTTCCCAGAAAATGAGTCTCCAAACACTCACTAATGTTGAGAGAGATTGAAAACCATCCAGTAAAGTTCACTTACCATGGCAATTTAAACTTCTTCCTATCTATGGTAGTTGATTCTCAAAGGTACACTCCAAAATGATAGCAGTTAAATTTTGCTATTTAAGAAAAATGTCCATTTGGAATGGATATTTTTTTCCAGTTGTTTCACAGAAAATGCTATAGTCAGTTTTTACTACCTGAAAAAGCAGCATAGACACAGAATTTTAAAAACGATAAAGGAGATCTGAATCAAATGGGCTGCCTCTTGAGATAGGAAATAGAAAAGAATTTTGGCCAAGCCTGACAGAAAAGAAAAACCTGAACAGACATCCAAAGGAAAACATGCTTCCAGATAAACAAAAGCTTTATTTTAAAAAATGCAGACAACTAAAGATTTTTAGGTAGTCAACAGTTAATTTCATTCAATTTTACATAATTGATGCCTTTAAAATCAATCACTTTTATTTAAGAAGTACTTTCTTGCTATTCAGCTCAATCTAAGTTTTTATTGTTTTTATTATTCTGAATGTGAAAAGGACCAGTGTAATTGTTAACTTATTCTTTTTCTTGGGAGTGATTACACCGGTGGTGCTGTCTCTGCACTCAGAAGTACTACTGGTAGGCTTGGGGGTCCATATGGGATGACGGGATTCGAACTGGGGCCTGTCCTGTAGGCAAACACCTTACAGCTGTGCTATCTCTCCAGCCCCAGAGCTTATTCTTGTCAATGTTCTTTGAGATCACACCTAGTTGGGTTCAAGGTATTGTATGAGTGTACTGGAGATAAGGTCTACATCAGCCCCATAATGGTAAGCTCTCTATATGCTATATTGTCAACTAGCCTTTAGAGTTTTTGATATTTATTTAGGCCTTGCTAACTTGAAGTAATACAATTATAATATTCTTACATATTATTTAAATAGAAAAATCTATATGTTAAAACATGTTTCCTCCCTAACCCTTAATAAATGCTTGAAGGTTAAGAAGTCTTTAGTCCACTGAAAGGTATAACAACACAATAAAACAATATATTTTGTCATAGCATAATTTATCCTAAGACTGAAAAGATGAGATGCACTGTCCCCATGTCCCATGTATTGCTACACTTTCACAAATGAGGGTAGAAATATGACTGAAAATCTTTATAGAATAAAAACATGAAAGAAACATTGCTTAAGACCTTAAATGAAGAAATAAAGAGTCCATGCTATTTAAGAAATACTGATCAACAGAAATACACATATGGAAAATAGTAAAAAGAGTAACTTTAGTAGAAAAATTGAGAAAATATACTTGATGAAATTTGCATGTATACAACCTGAAATTAACGTATTTACAGTTTAAACTTGTTTTGATGTAAAGTTTTTTTTTGTTTTGGTTTTGGTTTTGGTTTTGGTTTTTGGGCCACACCCGGTGACACTCAGGGGTTACTCCTGGCTATTCACTCAGAAGTTGCTCCTGGCAGGCACAGGGGACCATATTGTGAACCGGAGGATCGTACCGCGGTCTGTCCTAGGTTAGCACAGGCAAGGCAGGCACCACACCTCCAGCGCCACCGCCCGGCCCCCTGATGTAAAGTTTCTTACTGTAACTCAATAATTTACTTGCTTGTGTTTTGTTTTGTTTTGTTTTGTTTTGTTTTGTTTTGGTAAAAAAAAGATTATCCAGTTTAGAACCTTTTGATTAAATGAGTAAACAAAGATGACCTGTAATAGCAAGAAAATCTAATCAAAGCAAGTTTTATTCCTGTACCTCTAGTACTATTTGGTATTGATTGCCTGGATAAATATAGCAGATTTGTGTCAATAATTCATAATTCAATTTGTACTCTGATCTGTTTAGAGTTTCAAAATTAATAAGTGATAAAGTCCATATTGGATGCAATAAGTCAGAGGCAGAAGATAACGTAGACAAGTTCAACATCAAAAAGCATTAACAAGTCACATAGAAAGAAGCCTGAGTAGTTATTGTGACGTGGCACCACTATTGGTATATTAACTTTGTGAGTGCTGGAGAAATGGTCCACTGGTCCCAGTTACCCCAAATCTCCCACTGAATCTTAGTAGGAGGTATATAAGAAAAAAACAGACCATAAGGGAGAGGATAATTACTTTAGACTAATCTTGGTCAGGAACCTTAATTATCAAGTTTAGAATGACCTTCCTTTTTGTCAGAGATAGAAAATAAAAAGAGAAAAAGTTTGATACCAATTTTTTCTCTTGTTTTTCATACCATAAATCAGCATCTATTCAGTGCTGGTGTAATGAAATAAATAAAACTAACTGGTGAGTAGGACAAATCCTTTTGAAGGATGTTTGTTTTACTCTTACTCTATTTTTTCTGTTGAATTGTAATTTTTTTGGTTTTATTGATAGAGAATATGACACCTATAATATGCCACTTCATTATGTTGATTTTTTAATCTAATGGCTGTTGAAATACAACAAATGTGAAAGCGAGGCTTTCTCTGAGTACTCCTTATCAGCCCTTATTTTGGAAGACAGGCCCTCTGAAGCAATAATGTTGTCACATATCCCCTCCCTGGGAGATTAATGAACCTGGGAAGATTGACTATTATTACAGTAAAAGAGAAGTTCACACTGCAGAGTAAAAACCTTGTCACAAATTATCACCCCCTTCATCTATTATTCGCAGTTACTATTCATCTTCACAAAAATAATTTGCTTTCTGCTAAGAGGTCCTTTAGTTTTCCTCTACTTTCCTAATGAAGACAGTATTTAAACTTGAATTTAAAACTACCTGAGAAATGACTTTTCCTTATTTCTTTGCTAAGGATTATGGAATAGATAGAAAGTTAAATTTCCTCCTTGAAATGAACAAGCTAACAAAGTCCTTTGTTTATATGTATTTTATATTTCATCTAGCACCAAATACAGTTATGTAAGGTAAACATAATAGAAATTAATCTCCAAATTTCTGGAATGTGCTTCCACTAATGTCTAAGATGTTATTATAAAATAAGCTAATATAAAATTTATTGTATGTTTATTTAAAAGAGTACTTTGGAAATCATAATGATGTCAGTTCAGGTAACATCTTTATTCTTTTTTTTTTTTGGGTCACACCCGGCAGTGCTCAGGGGTTACTCCTGGCTCCATGCACAGAAATTGCTCCTGGTAGGCACTGGGGACCATATGGGGCACAGGGATTTGAATAATGACCTTTTTGCATGAAAGGCAAATGCCTTACCTCCATGCTATCTCCCGGGCCCCACATCTTTATTCTTTTATCATGCTATTATATCATTCAATAACTCTTGGCTAAAGAAATAGATAAATAGATATAGAAATTGTATGTTTTAAGCATTTTAAAATGTAGAAACAAAATTATAATTGAATGAAATAGATTTCAAACCAATGTTATATAATTATAAACTATTTGACATATGAATTAGTAGAGTATTGTAATAAGTATGTATCATTTATATATATTTATACTGGAAAACATTTGAGACAATAATATTAAAAAAGAAATACCTCTAGTTAGGATGCCCATTTCTGAATCTGTAATGCTCCAAGTTAAAATCCTACTAAGTCTTATTTAATATAATACTTTAAATTAAAATATCTAATAATTTTAGTATCCATTTATTAAATAATGCATATTTATATCATTTCAGTGATTGATCTATGTTTATTTATGCTAAGGCTATATGTCTATTTGGGGAAGTACAGAAATATATTTTTTTTAATTTTCACATTTGTAATTATCAATCTTCATTGTCAGCCTATTATATCAGAATTTTTATTTTATATCAAGAAGACCTTCAAGTTTTCCAAATTATGCTTTATACTTTGTTTCTTCTACTTAATCTCAAAAAACTAATGCATATAGATATTTTAAAGTTTTATTTATAAACAAGTTTGATCTAACAACTTTAGTTACTTCTCTATTTTTGCAAACTATAGGTGCAACAGGAAAACTACCACAATAGCTTCTCCATGTAAGATCCATGGTTTCCATATTTTGTTAACGTAAATAAGTTAAGACAATAGACATAGTGAGATAGAAATTAATAACTATGCAGTATACAAAGAACAAATAATCAAAATATGTATTGCTATTTAAAGGAGACACTCAATTCAAACCTCATTAGAAATCAAGTAAAGAAAAGAAATAGAATATAAAGATGGGAAGGTATCTCTTGCATCTAGGTTTAGATTTTTTGTTTATTTGTTTGCTTTGTTTGGGGGCCACACCAGGGGACACTCTGGGGTTATTCCTGGCTTTGTGGTCAGAAATCACTTCTAGTGTTGGGGGGACCATATGGGATGTTGGGGGATCAAACCACAGTCCATCCTAGGTTAGTGTGTGCAAAGCAAACACCCTACCTTTGCACCACCGATCTAGACCCAGGTTTAGATATGTATAATAGAAATATGTTTAATGACAAATGAGATAAGATAAAGAAGTAAAGCAGGGTTCAACAAGTCACTGCAAAATATAATGGTACAGCATTGAACCATTATTATTTTAGCATATCATTTTAACCCTTTCATTATTTCCGCAATTTATTTTTCCTTCAAAGGCATTATTTTTTCAAAATAGATGTAAAATATATTTGTGTATATTTTATTCATTCCTCTATAACAAAGACCTGTGAAGACTGAAATTTTGTTTTGTTTAATGCAATGATTCCCTCACGTAGAAAAGGGAAGAGATCAAGACATGCAGTGAATAATCACATATTTAGTAATCACTATTTGTTTAATGCTATTGCTATTCACTCAGCATTGTTCAATAAAACCTAATTAAATAAATTTGGCATTCCTCCTTAATCCTTGAGTTATATGTCCTTCAACTAGTTCCAAGGGTGAGTTTCAAAAATTTTAAATTTCAACACTATTCCTATCTACTGCATAGATTTTTTCTAAAATATTATTTTATATCTCTGCCTGTGATGAATTATAGTGGTCTTTCACAAATTATTGTGAGAAGATACATGCTAAAAGGTTATGGACATGCTTTTATATTTTATTTTGTAATATTTATTGATCGGAGTAGATAGCAGATGGGATAATTTCAGTGGATGTCCATGAACATTATTTTATACTTTCTTTTATAATATTTATTTATCAAAGTACATAGCAATAGGACACAGATAGAGATAATATCAGTGGACAGTAGTAATAAACTTCAGAAAAACAAATTTTATTTCTTAACATTATAGGATACAGACCCGAGAATCTGGTGACTGCTCAACTAAATCCACTGTTTCCTAGTTTATTAGTTACATTACAAAAAATAATACTTCACTGAAATTTCTTCAATGTAAGAGGGAGATATGAAAGGCAGAAAATGATAGAACTTTATATTCATTAGATTTCCCAAAAAGGTATTAAGTAAATATTCCCAACTAATAAAATTATTTCAAGGAAGTAATAAGAAACCATATACATTATACTTTCTAAAAAAA
>PVKC010051537.1:0-10434 GCA_004027635.1 Crocidura indochinensis | reverse complement strand
TCTTCTGATTTCATCTTATTGTTAGATGGTGAGGTAAGACAATCTATTCTTAGGCCTAGTTGTTGCCATTTCCTCATTGTCAGGAAGTCTTATCAAAACGGGCGCCTATTGGTGTCATGTCTTAACTGTATTAAGAATGTCCTAGAGAAATTTTGGTTCCTGGAGCTGTTGCTGAAAACTCTTTCGGTTCTGTGTCCGAGACATAGGGTTCAGGGTTGGACGGGTACTGTATAATCACATGGAATCTAAGTTGGGACCACATGGCATATGTTCAAGGTGGGAGATAGCCCTGTATTGTAGAATGCACGAGGTCTTATCTTAAATAGAGCTTGTTTCTATATGTAAAAATTCCCCTTTTTAGTGTGAAAAAAGAAATGGTGCTACCTTATATTGCTGGTGCATTTGGGGGTGAGAGTGTCAGGCTCCATCATCTCTGTGCCCTGTTTTTGACTTGAGCTTTAATCCCGAACAAGATATTTTCTTGTAGGTTTTTGTACCAAGCAGAACCAAATCAGATGAAGTTAAGGAGGAGAAGAAAGCAAAAACAAGTGTATATATATATATATATTTATATATATATTTATATATAAAGGAAAAAGTAAATAAAAATGAGTTAAAAAAGTAATTAGGGGGCCAGAGAGATAGCATGGAGGTAAGGTGTTTGCCTTGTATGCAGAAGGATGGTGGTCGAATCCCAGCATCCCATATGGTCCCCCTAAGACTGCCAGGAGCGATTTCTGAGCATAGAGCCAGGAGTAACCTCTGAGTGCTGCTGTGTGTGACCAAAAAAAAAGTAATTTATGGAAACAAAATGATTCAAGAGACCATCTTACATTTGGAGATAAACAGTTTAAGACAGGGGTCTCAAACTCAATTTACCTGGGGGCCTCAGGAGGCAAAGTCGGGATAAGACAGGGCCGAATAAGGGATTTCACAAAAAAAAGTCCTCAAACGTCATTATTAACAGTTTTAATTATTTCCTCTGAACATGACTAGAATATTGATTGAAGATCATGAACAGTTCTTCTGAACATAACATCTTTTGCCTATTCCTTGCTGCCAGATACTTGACAGTGCTTCTTCTCACGAATCTGAACCACAATTGGCTTTTGAGAGGAAGCAGTTGAGACCTTCAGTGTGGCTTGAAGATGATCATTATTAAGTCTACACCTGTACTTTGACTTATTGAAGTTCAATGTGGAGAATAACTTTTCACACAAATATGTGCTCCCAAAAAGGCACATGGTGCGCTTGAACATTCGGGAAAGCTCAGGGAAGCAGGGGGCAATTCTCTCAAAAATTGCGCACGCATGTCTGCTTTTTTACTAATCTCCCTGAACTTGGCTTTGAGATCAGAGTTACATTGTAGGTCAATGAGCTCCATTTGAAGCACAGGAGGGGCATCTTGCACATCAAAGGAAAAGGAGTCCACAAAAATTTGGAAAGTGGCTCTGTGCTTTTTGAAGTCTGCAAATCTGTGATCAAATTTCTTCTATAGCTTAAAAATACCATCAACATATTTCTCACCACTGAATGGTATGCCATCATCCACAAGATCCTTGCATGTTGGGAAATGGCAAAGGTTTGTCTGAGAGAGCTGGGATTTCCATAACACAAATTTTGTGGAGAATGCTCTCATGTTGTCATAGGCAGCACTGATAAGCTGCCCCAGGCCTTGTAACATCTTTTTTAGTACATTCAGCTTATGTGTGATGTCAACAAGATACGCTAAGTCCATGAGCCATTTGTGATCACTCAACTCAGAAACAGCATTCCCATCCTTCTCCATGAAGGTTTTCACTTCTTCTCTCAACTCAAAAAATCTTTTCAGGACATTTCCCCTGCTGAGCCAATGCACCTCGGTGAAATAGAGTACATCTCCAAATTCTGACTCCATTTCCTCTAAAAAAAACCACGGAACCTCCCGTGCTTTAAGCTCCTAGATCTGATTTGGTTGATGCATTTCACAAAAACAGACATCACATTGTCACATGGCAGGCATTTACTGCAAAGGACCTGCTGATGGATAATGCAGTGAAGACCAATGGCCTTCTCTACACTCTCCCCTTCAAGTTTTTTTTTTTTTTTGAACAAGTTCCACCAGTCCATTTTTCCTCCCTGACATCAATGGCTCTCCATCGGTTATTATTCCAACAAACCTCTTCCGTGGCAAACCTGCATTCTCAATGGCATCACACAGATGCCGAAATATCTCATTAGTGGTGATCTAGCCATGCATTGGAATTATTGTGAGCAGCTCCTCTGTCAATTCAAAATTGCAATTAACAGCACGGCCATAAATTGTGAGCTGCGCAGTGTCTGTTATATCTGTGCCCTCATCAAGAGCAACTGAGTATGCATCAAAACATTTGGCTTTCTCACACAGTTGATGATAAATGTCACTTGACATGTCAGAAATGCGCTCTGCCACAGTGTTGGCAGAAAGGATGATTTTGCTAAACTGACCTTTCTTTTCCTGACAGATAATACTTGCAGCCTGTAACATGCATTTTTTAACAAACTCTCCCTTCTTTGAATGGTTTCCCTGCCTAAGCAATCATCTCACTAACCATGTAACTAGCTTCAACTGATGCAACATTCTCTTTGGTTGCTTTCTTGAAGAAATCGTGTTGCCTCATTAGACATGCTTTAAGACTGGCAACCCGCTTGGCTCTTTTATTTCCTTGATATTTTGCACATTCCTCAGCATATTTAGTTGAATAATGGCATTTCAAGTTGTACTCCTTGTGCATGCAACTTTCTGTGAGCAAGTAAGACATGTGGGGATGCTCCTGTGCTCAACAAAGAAATACTGCGTCTCCCACTTTTCCTGAAATTGTCTGTGCTCCTCATCAATCTTTCTTTTCACTGAAGGCTTTGATGAAGTCATGATGAAGGTATGACAAAAATCTAATTCTGTAATAAACTTCTCTCCCTTCTCTCCTTTAGGCCTCCAATAATGCAAGGGACAGCGGGCAGGAGCAGCAGAAATGACGTCTGTGCTAGGAGCAAAGTATTCCCTATATTCGCTTACCGAATATTCATAATAAAAATCACATTAGTAAGAAAAAAATTGCAAATAATCGCATTAAAAATTTGCATACCCTGAAGTGAACTGCTCAGGGTATGCAAATGTTTAATGCGATTTTTATTGCGATTATTTGATAAGCGAATAATCACGAATACTGCGATATTTGAAGACTGGTCACGGGCCAGTCAAAATGTTGTACGGAGGGCAGCAAATGGCTCGCGGGCCGCGAGTTTGAGACCCCTGGTTTAAGAGGTAGTGTTATAGAGGTCTTAAAGTTATAAAGGAAATATAGGCTTCCCCCATTGTCTTTTGAAATATTCTTGTGGTGGGTGGAATCCTGGGCACATTTTCATCACATACCCTGGTTATATTGAGTTTCAGAAATGATTTGTGGCAGAAAGTCTCAGGTAGAGTTCTTGCACTGGGAGTCCTTCTGGAGCTGAATCTGGTATCAAGCAAGTGATAAGTGAGTGAGAAGGAGGGTCACAGAAGTGAGAAGGAGTGAGAAAGAGGGCCACAGAACATGAGTCAGCAGGAGTGTTGGTTGTAGCTTATTGCCAGGGGACAAGATGTGGAGATGAGTGGGTGTCCCTTCTCTTGGGAGCTGAGTGATGGTTTATTGGGGCAGGAGGTTGGTATTGGTACCAAATGGGTTAAGAACTGAGGGTAAAGATCGTTAACCAGGCAGGATATCTGATTGGGATTGGGGATGAAGGGATAGTAGGATTTCTGAAAGGGGGTGGGGGGATAGTATATAGGAGGGGCTATATACACTATAGGCATGGATTGTTTACAATTTAGGTTTGGCTCTAATAGAGAAGTCCTCTCTCTCTATAAACTTATGAACATAAAAACATACAATACTGATCTGTTCTTAAGCTATTGTTAGAGGTCTGACCCTCATAGGATGGGTCTGAACTCTTAAAGACTGGTTGAATTAAGATAAATAATTAGCTTAGGTATAGCTTAAGAAAGAGAGAAAGGGAGAGCAAAGGATAAGAGAGAGAACAGAAAAATAGGTATATATAGTAAAAATAAATTTAAAAAAATTAATCAAATAAAAGAGTTTGGGTTGGGTTTTTTTTTCCCAGTTTCTAGCCATTTCATCAGGGATGGAGTTGGGCCTTGCTAAATGAAGGTTTCATCAAGGTTTGATAATGGCTGGAGCAGTTTAGGATACACATAAGTTTCGCATCTGGAGTACTAAACAATGTGTTAATGAGGCCTACCCATGTGGGAGGCTACCCTATACTAATCTACTCCTAGTTATCTAAATTTTGATCATTTCATTTGCCTTTGTGTTATATCACACAATATGAAGTTAATTTGTTTGTGCCTGCCAGGGAGCAGGCTGGAGTGTTGGTTGAGTGGGAAATTGGAAATATTGGTGGAGGAAATGGCACACTGGTAGTCATGAAACTGATGTTGAAAATTTAATGCCTAAAAAGATTGTATTATGAACAACTTGGTGTTATAATTAAAAAGGAGGAGAATAATATAAGCATTTTTACTTAGCTGCTTTTTCCTCTCTCCTCCTCCTCCACCTCCTCTCTCTTCTTTTCCTCCATACCCAGTAGTGCTTAGTCATGGCTTACTCCTAGAACTGGGTTCAGAGATCATTCCTGACCTAAGCTGGCTGTGTGCTAGGCAAAATTTTATCCTGTTGTATTGTCTCTGCAGCCCTGATTAGATTTCTTTTCATCTTCAATCCTGTCTCCTGAGCTCAGATACTTTAGAGTGAGTAGAGTGACAGTGATCCTTACGGCATTCTCAGATCCAGTTGTAATGAGCAATATCCCTGACTCAGAGTCTATAGATCTACCAGCTTTTGGCTCCCACCCTTACTTTTTCTCCTTCCCATTCTGCTACCTCATTTTATAAACTTTTGACATTATTGGAGAAAGAACACAGATTTTTTTTTTTTTTTTTTTTTTTTTTTTTTGGTTTTTGCGTCACACCCGGCAGTGCTCAGGGGTTACTCCTGGCTCCATGCTCAGAAATTGCTCCTGGCAGGCACGGGGGACCATATGGGGCACTGGGATTCGAACCGATGACCTTTTGCATGAAAGGCAAACGCCTTACCTCCATGCTATCTGCCGTGCCCCAGAACACAGATTTTTTGAGTTACATTTTTTGAGTGCAAATCCACATTGTGCTAGTTACCCTCTTTGTAACTTTGTGGGCTTTTGATGTTGTTGTTATTGTTGTTTTTCACAAGACCTGCCTGTGCTTGTGCTCAGAGATCGCTCCTGGTAAATATTGGGAAATCATGTGGAGTGCTGAGAATCAAATCCAGATCAGCTGAATGCAAGGCAAACTCCTTACCCACTGTAGTTTTTCTCTGGCCCCATTACGTAAATCAATATAAATGATGGCAGTGGCTATTTTAGCAGGTTATTATGAATTTTACATGTGCCCATTCAGTAAAGAGTTTGAAGGTTGCCTGTACTTGTATTCTTGTGAATTATTATTGATATAAGCCAAACACTAAGAGTGCATAAAGAAAAGAACAACTTGATTTGTATGTGTGGAAATCTGGCCAAGAGCAAGGGGGTAACAGCAGGTCACAAGGTATGCGAATGAAGTTGTAAAGTTCTGGAGGGGGGAGTTTGGTTCTAAGGTTATAGTTGGTAGGGTATTCAAGACTTTTTTTGATGGGGAGAATCATCTTGGCTACAAAATTTATCTTGTGAATTTTTATGGGATGACACTATGCCATGTGCCAAGAATGTTGATCAACTTCATAAGTTATGTTTAGTCACTGTCAGTTCATTTGGGGCTGGAAGACTTACATGTAGCAGAAATTTATTTTTCTTTTTCTTTTTTTTTTTTTCTTTTTGGTTTTTGGTTCACACCCGGCAGCGCTCAGGGGTTACTCCTGGCTCCATGCTCAGAAATTGCTCCTGGCAGGCACGGGGGACCATATGGGGCACCGGGATTCGAACCGATGACCTTTTGCATGAAAGGCAAACGCCTTACCTCCATGCTATCTCCCGGGCCCCAGAAATTTATTTTTCACAGCTCTAGAGGTTGAAAATCTGAGACAAGGGGGCCAGTATCACTAGGCTAAGGAGGGTGCTCCCACTCATGTAAGAGATTTGTCTGTAATATCTTACAAAAGAGCATTAATCTCACCCATAACGCCTCTTTCATATGGCATAACAACTTTGCTAACATACCACATCCTTATACTACATCTTGACATTTGGTTTTTAAAATAGAAATTTAAGGGAGGAGGGACACACTGATTATGAATACAATCAGAAAGAAAGGTGAGGTTTGGAGTGCAAACTATTTGTTTCAGTATCTATGTAATCCAGCTCTTCAACACTGTTGCCTAATCCAAGATTTAGATTTTTTTGTTGTGGGGTGGTGAACCTTGGCTATACTAAGGGCTTACTGTTGACTCTGCTTAGGGATTACATTTGGCGGAGCTCGGGGGGTAACATATGTGGTGCTGATTGAATCTGGGTCAATTGTGTGGTAGGTCTTACCCACTGTACTTTCTGCCTGGCCCCTAAGGATCAATTTTATAGCAGTGTGCCCCCTTTTATTTTGACAGGGAGGCAATAAATTTAACTTTATAGAGAAATTGCAAATACAATACGGAGGTTACACTTAGCATTTGTCAAAACTTAGAAATTAACACTGACACATTATCACCAAACTCTAGACATTATTTGGATTTTATAATTTTTCCTTCCCCCGATTGTTTTTCTCCGTTCCAGAATCTTTTGTGGGGATCTGTCTTGAGGTGAGTCATCTTGTCTCCTATCAAACATGCATTTTAAAGATTATTCTTATTCATGAGTGGTAGTTTACTGGTTTATCCTCTGGAAATGTTGAGTTATAGAGATTATTCAGAAAATTGAAAACAAAGCTATCATTTGATGAGGCAAGTTCTACTCTCCAGTATCTTTCCAAAGACAGAAGAATAGTTCAAAAATGTGTACACATCTCTGCTCATTTCAACACAATTTACAGTAATTAAGACCTGGAAACAACCCAAGTGCCCAATAGATGTGTGAGGAAAGACTATACATTATATACATTAAGTGCTATTTAGCTTGAAGATGGCATTTTACTTTTAGTTGTTTCCAGGCAAAGGTTATGGGCATCTTCTCTGTTCTTAAGGACCTGGAGGAAACCTACAGTGGCAGCTGGTCTATCTCTACATATGATGTGGAAGTGCTCATATCTGAGGATGTGCTATGGTTCAGACTTAGTGCTATTAAGGGTCAGCAGGCTCACACTGGGCTGTGGACTGGTGGTAATCATGGTTAATTTAAAATTCCATTTTTTCTCTTTTAATTTTTGTACCCTCCTCCCAGCTTTGTTCAGGACTTATGCCTGGACCAGGGCATACTCCTGGAAGTGATTAGGAAACTAAATATGCAGTATTGGGGCTCTGGAGAAAGGAACTGGAAGTTGTGGATAGGTCTTTAAACTTTGTTTTCAGCATGAAATCAAAGCAGAAGCATGAACAGATTCAGTGGCTGGTCACAGTGTTACATGAGTGGCACTATGATTAAGTAGGAAGTACTTTTCTATGGTAGTTTATCTAGGCCCAGGATTAGGCACCAAGCAGGAGCAAGTCATTGGTGGCTGATGATACGTTGCCAAGATTATCTCTCATGAAAGGCACAAGGCTTAGGGAGGACACTGGGTTGAGCCTGTGTCCTGGAGCTGGATCATTGGTTCTGAATTCTGCCTTTGACATTTCCTATATATGTAATCTTACATAGGTTTTCTTACCCTTTGAAACCTCATTCCTTCATCTGTCACTCAGAAAAATTGCACTAATGCAAGGTGCATAATCATGCATTAAAGTCATGACCTGCAGGGCAGCACAGATTAAAAACAACCTAATGCTGTTTGGCTTCATGACTGGATGATTTGGTGAGGTGCACATCCCTGATCTTGCCCTTGCTTCTCTTTCTAAGAACACTTGTTTCTTCTCTATCCATTAGGGATGCCAAGGTACTAACAAATCCAAGATGTGGTTCCTTAAGGTACTTTGAGAGAAACTTGGCTTAATCATCTGTATTAGGGAATAGTTACATGCAGGTATTTATTTTATTTATTTATTTATTTTATTGGGGGAAGAGGTGAAGTTTACCATCACTTGTGAAGGAGGCCCCAAGGGGCCTCCTGTAAATTCTTAACCAATAATGAATTGTGGCAGTTCAACACAAGGACTTGAGCATACAGAATTACTTGAGTGTCACAAGGTTGGTGGTTACCTGAGCCACTTTTGTGGCTCCTTGGAAAACATTAGGGTTCTTGTGCTGCTAGAAATCAATTGGGGTTAGCTGCAAACGAAGGCAAGTGCTTTCACCCCTGTGCTATATATATATATGAACCCACAGTTATTGTAAAAGAAAGATAAGGACCAACTCATGCCAACTCAACATAAGCTTCTGGTTAAAAACATATTAGATGACCACTATGAATGGGGATCAAATAGACTGCTGTCTTCGAGGACACAGGTAAGGTGACAGACACTCCTTTTCTTAGACAAGCTTGCTTTATAAGGTTGAATACGTAACACTGATGGGAGAAGGGTAATTGATGCTTCGGATTGATTCACAGCAGGATTGGGAAGAGATTTATGAACAGTAAACATAAGAGAAGATATTTATAGGATGGGTTATGATATGTTATTCTCCACCACAACTAATAAGATCGTTCAAGATTAAATAAATTAATCATGAGGGGGAAAGAATCCACTTAGGTACTAGGAAAAGAGCGCAGAGATATTTCTGGTATAAACAGTTTGGAAGATAAACAAATTAGAATCATTTTTTGGTACTCTTGAAGTCTCCTTTAAGACACTGAAAAGGCAGCAATGTTTATGTAGCAACTCATTCCAGGTTGTTTAGGGAATAATAACTACCATAGAGTTTCCCACCTTACCTCCATAAAAAAGATTAAATTGTTGAATTTCCACTTTAAGTTCTCATTTGCACTTTTTCATAGCATTTGCTCTCTTTATAATTTTTATTATTTTTTCAATTTTATTTTGTTTTGTTTTGAGGTCACACCCATTGTTGCTCAGGACTTACATTCACTTGGCTCTGTTCTCAGGAATTACTCCTGATGGTTGTTGGGGGACCATATGGGATGTCAGGGATTGAACCTGGGTCAGCTATGTAGAAGGTAAGTCACCTTCCCTGCTGAACTATCACTCTGGCCCTTCTGCTTTCCTTTTAGCTAGTGACAATAACAGGCCTTCTTTAGGTCCAATTAAATTGAAAGGCAATAAAGTGTTCTCCCTCCAAGAAATCCTTCAAATATTTTATTTACTGCCTTGATGCCAGACCTTGTGCCCGGAGCATGTTGATTGATATTCACAAGTCTTCATGTTGAGATGTGGCTGAGAGGGGCAGAAAAATGGAAGAATGAATCATTTGTTCTAAGTTTTCCAAAGTTTTTTGAATATGGACTTGTGCTACTGGATCTCGCAGCTCCTCATTTTCATTCTCTTGGATGCAGAGCCCAATGTTGCTTTGGGTACCCTCACTTTCTGGCTCACAGTCTCTGCCACTGTGGTAGAGATCCCGCAGAACTGCCACTCACTATAATGAAACCTAGCCAGGGCTATGTTGAATTGACACCACCAGTGAGGCCTCTTTTCTGGGAATTTAAATCTTAAGCAAATGACACAAAAAGATTGAAAATAGTTGGAGTTGGTTCATGAAGATAACAGCAGTGTGAAGTTCATTTGAAAGTGTTCCTGACACTGTCTACCACAAGACAGTAGTACTCTGAACCTCGTCATGTTTGGTATAAGTATTTTTGATTTCTGAATGTGCTTGGCTTTAGAGTTTTTCTCTTGTGATGAGAAGCTAAATTCTTCCTATATTTTTTGTGCTTAATTTAGTTATGTTTGATTTTTGTGTTGTAATCAAAAACACCAAAGCCACATCCCAGCTCCTTTTTTTATGAGGTTATCAAATACTACAAAGTAATTCCCATATGTCTTCTGGAAGATTATCTGTTTTTGCTTTAAGGCATTAATAAGATGTTGGTTATTGGCATGAAAATAGCTGCAATATTTGGGAGGGAGTTGCCAGATGGTGACATTACATATTATTTCTTAATTCAATCTATCTCAAAATGTGTTTGTTAGATATTGAGGAAGTACTTTATTGTCATTATTATTAAGTAATCTTTTTGTATTTAAAAAAACCTTCAAAGTATAGTATGCCTTGGGATAGACTTAGGATAAGGTGAAAGTAGCTTTTTGTCAGTAATTCAAAGTTATATACTCTGACTTCAAAACAATTTATGCCCAAGGTATCTGAAGGCAAACAAATTTCCTCAGAAGAGGAATATTTCCTAAGTGGATGGAGTAGACATGTAAATTTTATTAGGGCTCTATCAGGAACCAGTGACTTACA